>OW964558.2:32480287-32669903 GCA_943138885.2 Tholera decimalis | reverse complement strand
ATGTATTTCATGAATTTAACCTTTTCCCACATATCTTGGAGTAAAATTTCGGTCACACGGGATACAGAATCTTAATTTTTAATATAAAGTTACTGTTGATCTGAAAGGTTTTCAAAATAGTGAGATCTTGGCATGGTATTGATGGTCACAAATCGAAAGAGTGACCGCAAGAAGCGTGCACTCTTGCATTTTTAAAGGCGAACCTCTTCAAGTCACTTTGACAAATCTCGGTACAAAAAATATTAAAACAACTAGCAATGTGGGTAGGATTCGATTCAATTGAAAATTAGTAATCCCAGCAATACTATAATAGCCCTATTTCATGGTGGGTAGCAAGAATAGTAAAGGTGTCTACCATATCAGATTAAACCACCTAAATCACTTTTTTTTGGGGAGATGATTCTCAATCACATCAATTCTCAAATGACACTTCCTACTCTGGGTGAAGTGGAGTGTCCGACTTCTCTTGACTAGAAACCGATCCAGTTTCTTCGGTTGCTCTTGCGTTTCTGGGCCGAGTATCTGGGTCTTACCCGGCCCCGTCAATGGTGCTGACTGCTCTTTAATTCATACGGGCGAGTCGCCGTCAACCCTAGTATGATCTTTACCGGACGGTGAGCTATCCTTGCCGCGACCTAGACTAATCTGCCAATAGAGTAGTGACTAAGATAAAAATAAATAAAATAAGCCTTTATTTTATCATATTACCAAAATAAAGATATATGTTATCTATCTAGACCCGAAAAATTACATCGTGATAAACTCGTGTTTTATAAATACTTGATCGTAATTAATGGGTCATTTTCTGTTTCTAGACACGACTTACATTATTTTGTGTAATGACCTATTCCTTCTCATAGAGAGAAGATTTGTGTCCCAGCTGTGGGAACGTTATAAGCTGATTATGTATTTTTGAAGTGAAAACTTCTTTAGCGACGTTGTGCACTTTTTTGTAATGGGTAAAAAATGTTAAACTCGCGTCAGGACACGTGACCTGATCAAAAATTCGTAAGACGGACGGAGAGTAGACAGCCGGCGCGGCGTAGGAGAGGAAGTATCCCCCTCTCTTTCTACGGCGCGGCGAAATTGTATGCCAGCGCAAACATTTTAATGTAATATAAATTGTCATGTTTGTGTGCGATAGCGCAATAAATAAATATTGTATTCTACCACATAAATGATAGTACTTTTTAACCGACTTCTAAAAAAGGAGGAGGTTCTCAATTCAGATGTTTGTATTTTTTTTTTATGTTTGTCCGCGCATAACTCCGTCGCTTGCCAACTGATTTAAAAAATTCTTATCTTGTTAGAAAGGGTACTTCCCAAAGGGTCCCATGAAAATTTTATCGAAAACGGACAAGCCGTTTCTGAAAAATCAACAAAAGTCTAAAAAAATATTTACGTTGATGATCTTTTCGTTTACTCTGCATTGCGTTTTTTGTTCGCGCATAACTCCGTCATTTACGAACCGATTTGGAAAATTCACTGACCCACTAAAAAGCACGAAAATAAAAACTTTTTTGCAAAAAATAAAACCGACTTCCATAACATTTGGCTTTATAGTGTTTTGATATGGAAGTCGGTTTTATTTTTTGCAAATAAGTTTTTATATACTGATAATTAAAGCAATCCGTGCAAAATTATTTCCTAACCAAGCCTTTGACTATGTGCACTATGGTACACTCTTAAATAAACTTGAAGCATATGGAATTAGAGGAAATGTCAACAATCTAATTAAATCTTACTTATTTAACAGAACTCAAATAACACATATAAAACAAATTAATATGAAAAGTAAACGTGAAATGGTATTTCAGTCCTCAGAATGTATAGTTTCGTTTGGTGTGCCACAGGGGAGTGTTTTGGGGCCTCCGTTATTTATATTATACATAAATGATCTACCGAAAGGCATCCCTCAACCTCTGACACTATTTTCCGATGATAGCACCATAACGATACCTTGTAAAAGTGTTGATACTTATGAAAAGGACATAAATGATACTATAAATTTAATGGTAAAGTGGCTAGATGATAATAATTTAAAAATTAACCTGACTAAAACTAAATTAATACATTTTCGTCAACGAATTAATAGTAAAAGTAATTTAAATATACACTACGATGACCAGCCTATAGAAGAGGTAGAAACAACAAAATTTTTAGGGCTCCACATTGATAAAAAACTGAATTGGAAAACCCATATCGAAATCTTATGCAAGAAAATCAGTAAATCTGCCTATGCCCTGCACACGTTGTCGTCTATAATAGGTGTGGAGGCATTACTTACAGCCTACTATGGTTTAACTGAATCCCATCTACGCTATGGTGTCATTTTTTGGGGCAACTCAACAGAAAAGGACACGGTGTTCAAGGCTCAAAAAAGGTGCATTCGCTCAATATTTAAAATTAAACCTACTGATAGTTGCGTGCCTTACTTCAAAAAATATAAAATACTTACTTTGCCGTGTTTGTACATTTTTGAGGTAGCTGTATTTGTCAAAACAAATCCACATCGATTTAAACGATTAGATGAAGTAATCCCACGTAACAGGCGCGACAACAGTAGGATATGCTCTCATACTGCGAGAACATCCCTCATGCGCAAAAGTGTTTTCTGTATGGCTCCTATGATATTTAATAAATTGATACACATTTAGAAGACAATACAATACCTTTAATAATTGTTTTATTTCAGCCATAGATTACATACCATCAATTTGATTTTCTGGCGTTATTAGTATTTTGTTGCATTTTAGTTTTTTCGAAAAGTATTTTTGGGATTCCTTAGCCAAATGGCCAAAAACGGAACCCTTATAGTTTCGTTATGTCTGTCTTTCTGTCTGTCTGTTTGTTTGTCCGTATGTCACAGCCATTTTATTTCGAAATTATTAGGACTACAGTTGTAAACTTGGTAGGTAGATGTTAACCGCTTTCCGATTTTTATTAAAACTTAAAAAAATATATAAATTTAATGAGGGCTCGCCATACATAGAACTGAACCCAAATTTATTTTTCGTCGACCTATACGTGTGTAGTATCTATAGACTTCTTTAAAAATGACACTGAGATTTTTTTAAACACTTTTTCTTAAAGTCAATTATTTAAAAGATATACGCTTCTGAAGTGGTAAAATGTGTGTCCCCCTCTAACTCCTATAATAATGACGTAAAAATCTAAAAAAAGTATGTAGTAGATCTTAAATAAAACTTTCAACTAAAATTAGTTTAAAGGAGATTGGGTTGGCACATTTTCTAAAACCGCAAATATATAACTATATATTTCATACATACACTATCAAAAACAAAGTTATTTTGCGTAGTTACTACGGAACCATTCATGGGCGAGTCTGACTCGCACTAGGCAAATTTTTGGTTTTGCATTTGTGCCTTTACTATAAATGTCATGTCTTTCTGTACACGCCGGTATTTTGAGCTATACCTGACGGACTAAACATAATCATATTTGTTTATACCGAGTAAATTCGTATTACATCGATCAATACACCGGACATCATTAGTAAGGAACAATCATTCCTAATTTCTTAAATGGCCCACTTCTACTTAATTTTTATTCGGCATGCGTTCGGAGCCTATAACGTTCATTATTTATTTACCATCATTAGTTGTTCTGTTTGCCTATTAGTGACTGCTCGATTTGCTGAAGATTACAAGAAGAAATGCTACAATAGGTATTAACGTATTCATGATGGATACTCCGTTTTATTTTTGTTAGCTTATCTTTTTTCTTTCTATTACTGATGAGCCCACTCTTGACCTTGACCCAGAAGATGCCTATTTACTCGTGGTTTAGAGGCTGAAAGGCAGGGAACACAGAAGCCGGCAGAGAATTCGACAGCTTGGCTGTGCGCAGAATAAATGTGGAGGAGAAGCGCTTGGTACGACAAGACGGTATATCAACCAAGTGTGGGTGGTACCCAGCCGTGCGTCTTGTAGTAGAAAGGAAGATGGAGGAATCAGGTCATGGAGCTCCTGCGCACACTCCCCGAAGTACAAACCGTAGAAAACCGACAGGCAAGCAATGGTTCACCGATGAGCCAGGCTATGAAGCTTGTCCACCAGCACCTCGTCGCCTATATGCCTTTTAGCTCTGAGCTCGATCGAGTCCAATGCAGCTAGTTGCTACTTTGCAGAGCCATCCCACAAGTGGCTGCAATACTCCACGCAGTTGAATATCTCTAGGGCCCCAGCGGCACAAAAACGTGCCAGTAAACAAGTATTAGTTGAGCTCCGCTGGCACAGATTTGTGCCACCAAACCCCGACAAATTTAAAACTGTATTTGTAGTAAAGATAAGTCTTAAAATCGTTTGTGACCGGGGTCAGATTACGCTTAGATACGATAAGAGCCCGCCCCCGCGGTGCTTGACGGATGGTTGACGTAAATAATGCGGTCCTTGAGAGGTTAATGATTTTATTATTGATGATAACTATTGGAGGAGCTCGTGGCTAAGTAGGAACAGCCGATCGTAAAGGTTAAGCAACGTTTGCCAAGGTCGAACTGTGGATGGGTGACTTTCTTTACATATGGAGGTCCATCTTTGGCAGTCGTTATGGGTAGTCAGAAGCCAGAAATTTGGACACTGGTATTGCGAAGGAATCGTTTTACCCAGCTACTGGGTTGCGGAGGTCAGACGAGGACAGGCTGACACTCCATGTAGAACACTTATACTCAGCTGCAACCGGATAGACTGTAACCTGAACCCAACATTCTGAAAAGGCTTAGCAGAGGATGATATCTATTTTTTTAGGGTTTCCAATATGAAGTAAAGAAAAGATACCAAATTTGTGACTTTTTTAGGGTTCCGTAGCCGAATGGCAAAAAACGGAACCCTTATAGTTTCGACATGTCTGTCCGTCTGTCTGTCTGTCCGTCCGTCCATATGTCACAGCCATTTTATTCCGAAACTATTAGGACTATACATGTGAAACTTGGTAAGTAGATGTATTCTGTGAACCGCTTTCCGATTTTAAGAGAAAATTTAAAAAATATTTAAAATAAAGGGGGCTCCCCATACATGGAACTGAAACTGAAAATATATTTTTTTCATGAAACCTATACATGTGTGGTATCTATAGACAGGTCTTTAAAAATGACATTAAGGTTTTTAAAATGACTTTTTCATAAAGTTAATCGTTTAAAAGATATATGCTTCCAAAGTGGTAAAATGTGTGTCCCCCCCCTCTAACTTCTATAATAATGAAGTGAAACGTCTAAAAAGAAACATATGTTGTAGATCTTAACGTAAACTTTCAACCAAAATTAGTTTGAACGAGATCGAGTCAGCAGTTTTTGAGATACAGTATATTTTTTAAAACCGCAAATATAACTTTGTAAATCATACAAATACTATGAAAAACAAAGTTATTTGGTGTAGTTGTAAAAATTGTAAATAAGCTAGTTTTAAGAAATTTGTAAGGTTTTTTTTTTTTCAAATAAATATACTAAGTATATTATATTTATTATAGTTACTATGGAACCTTTCATGGGCGAGTCCGACTCGCACTTGACCAATTTTTTTTTATTGATAATAGGCTTGCGTTTGACCGCCATCTCACCTGATGGTAAGTGATGATGTGGTCGAAGATGGAGCACGCTTGCCTAGAAGTAATCTATTCACTCTTGACTTAAAGACCCCCAGGTTATAGCGATCAGGAAACACAGACTCCGGCAGGGAATTCCACTAAAATAAAATAAATGCCAACAACTGCATCAGACTGCTGGAAAGTAATATGTTAAGAATTTTACAGTCGTATTAGTGGAAATTATCTTTTCAAATTCAATTGTGTCTTAATTATTATGACTAGATTCTGCACACACCTTCGCTCAAGTGAAAGGGTTTTTTTTAAATGTATGTATGCCTATATCACTCAGTGATAAATAACGAAGTATTCCACTGGTATCCGAGGTCCGTACCCTACAGGGGGCCCCCTTAGCGTGTAGTCGCTTTGTTTGTAAGTTTTGTAATAAGCCCTGGCTGGAAGCTTTAATTAATTTATTAATTAAGGCAACCACAGGCAAGCCCGGTTAAGCAGCCGACAACCTCAGAGGTTGACCTGCGAGATGCCACACTAAAAGATAAAAAAAATAAAAGTATTTCACTGGTCAAATTATTTTTTTAATCGTGTTAGTATTTTTGACGATAACCTACATACGATACACTCACAAACATTACTTCTTTATAATATTAGTACAGACATATTTACAAGTTCTTTTTTCTCCACTCCCTTGGACGTTATCACGATAAAACATAACCATCCTTTTTCTGCAGTCGGGTAGCCCAATACCTTCCTCAAGCTTCAAGCTACTTCTATACCAAACTTCATCAAAATCCACTCAGTACTTTCGAAGATTAAACAAACAAAGTAACTTTTCCGCTTTATTGTGTCATAGTATAGGTTTATTGTAGTATTAGGAAATGCGTTTCAGCAAACGAAGCACAACTGGTACAATGATACCACCTGTTGCTGTTTTGTTATACAATATGTATACGACATATATGCAATAAATGAAAACACTGGCAATACTCATCATAATGAACAACTTTTTCTTATATGAGGCCAACACTGAAATTGCTAAAAAAACTGAGACAGCCCTATACATTTGTGTGTGCAACCGTTGACTAAATGTACTGAACAGTTGTTTTTTTTTTGCGATTCCAGTGTTGGCTTCATATAAAAAGTTGTTCATTATGATGAGTGTTGCGTGTTTTCATTTATTGCATATATGTCGTATACATACTGTATATATTTACAATTTGTCAAAATTACATCGAAGCTAATTTATGTACATTTCTAACTTCTAAACTAAAACAGTTGTTAGTAACCGACACTTTACTACACGCGAACTTCATAGTACAAGACCAAGACATCCAATATTTTACAGAATACATACCCGGACAATACACGTGCTATTGCATACGCTTCACAAAGATAGATATTGTAATATACAATATAGCAAGTCTAGTGTGATAAAACACATTGTGTTGCACTCGATCCGGGGAAAAGAGCTTTGAATATAACAGAAATGAATACTGTGTACTTCAGGCTGCTCAAAAATTAATAACCTAAATAAATTTACGAGTACCTACCAACTTTTCGGTATTCTTAAACAATAGAAACATGCTTAGAGTCTGGCAAACGAAAGTAGACACTCGAATTATTTGCAAACTTTTTATATGGCAATGCTATACTAATGTCAAACTCAATTTTCCAAAACAAGATGGCGTGTTGTTGGTGATTTGTTGTGATCTTGTTAATAGCGTTTATTCAACGAAAAATGAACAAAACTATTAAAAGTGGAGTATGGGAGATGTTGTTTCGCATGATGTCTAAATATCAAGAAAAACAACAGGAGAAAGATGCCGAATTCAAACAAAAACAAGATTGTTTACGTGTTGTGTTCGATTTCATAAGTTAGTATGACGCTACTAAATTGATACTTTGTCGTAATTCATAATTTAATTTATATTTTAGCGAGGAAAAATATTTATCTATTTTTATTCACATTCATTATTTAACATACTATTAAATGTTGCATGGTTTTTAACATTTTTTTTATTTTATAGAAAATCTGGTGGATGTAGCAGGGGTTGATGAGATAGTGAAAACTATTGAAAAACTTACGGATTTAGAGCAGAAAGATAGTATAAGAAGAACCTTCAATCACTGGTAAGTTTTCACTAGGAGTACATAACTTTTATAAAGGTGTAATTGAATTCATGATTTGCAGAACCTAATCATTCTGTTTTACCATTCTTTACAGAAGCGAGCGTTACTACCGTAAAAGAATTAAAAAGGAAGGTGCGCGTAAAGGCCATATAAATCCAGTGTCCGACTTAGATAGTTTCGACATAAATGCTATTCGTAACAAAATTAACGAATTTTATATCGTTAGAAAACAAGTTTAGAACGAAACACCAGAACCAGTATATGAAGCTGATGAAATTTTGAAGCAGAATGGGCACGAGGTATTGCGTCTTCCTCCCTACCACTGCGATCTAAATGCCATTGAGTTAGTATGGAGTTTGGCTAAACGTAAAGTGGCAAGTAAAAATATTGCTCTGCCTGCAGTGGAGTTAGAGAAAGGTATAAAAGAGTCGTTTGAAAATATAACTCCCGAAGAGTGAAAGAAAATGACTGATCTTGTCATCCATGTTGAAAATAAATAGAAAGAAAGGGACAGAATTACAGAAAATAATTTAGAAAGTTTTATAATTAACATAGGAAACAATGATTCCAGTGACTCTAATGAAGCATTCCACATGGAAGTCTTACATTTAGATTTTGATTATAGTGTCAGAACTATTTTAGAATACTGTTGTTTTTTTAATTCGAATTAAGACACAATATCTGAACTATTACCTACCTAAAAGACATTTTGTATTTTTATTCCGATGAAATAAAATAGATAATTCTAAAGTATCAAATAACCTTATTCCAGGTATTTCGTAGTAGTTTTGGAGTTGCTATGCTGATATTTTTTAAATTTGCCGCGCTTTTTCAGTCTCTACTTTCGTTTGCCAGACTCTAATACTTACAATATTATGGAAGTAGGTACATAATCGTTTGGGCCACATGGGGCCCTAGTGCGCGTCTCGTTGTCAAGGTGTTTGGCAATTTGTTTGACCATCTGATAGATACCTTGAGTGACAAAAGGGCTGACCTGTTCTTTGCCCGAAATATGGCCATTTTACGGAACAAACTAACAGTCTTCTGCCTTCTGGGCACGTTTCCAGACTTTCGGGCACGACGCTTAGGCGTCTAAGTACTCATCCACATCGCTGACGTGTATTTAGTACGTAGTTAGGTTTGGTAGATTTAAAGTAACTTATGTAGGTACATATATTATACATAATTATGTATAAAGTTACACTTATTATAATAAAATGTTCACAAAATAGTTATGCGTAAATGAAAACATACCTACTGCAAACAATCCGGTAAAAATCCAGACGCTGTGTTCACTCGTGAACTCATTACTTTAATTACGTAATATTAGTTTATATATAGTTAAAATATGTATCTTACTTGTATTGGCCAAGTTTGCCTGAAATAAATGTATTGATTGAAAAAAAAACCGCCCTTGCAACGCCTTCATACCTACCTGCTCACGTATTTCTGATCCGAATTCCGTTTGCTTTTAAGGAATTTCCAAAAAGGAATGTCTAGGACCTCTTCTACTGTGCACGCTTCTGACATCAGGTACTGTGAAACACCCGCAGAATTTGAAAGAACAGTGAACAGTATTTTACGTTTTGGTTTAAAGTATAAGTAATATAAATTAGTATGTATTACTTCGGTCTTTGATATTTTAAGTGAACTGTTTTCTTTTTCTCTAATATTCTTAAACATAGTGACTACGTCTCTTTTTGTTTTCGCGAAATAGCGGTAGAAAGGTAATCTTTTCTATTTTTCATGTTATTTGTCTGCAATGTGTTAAATTATTGAATAAAAAAAAAGTTATTTAAAAAAACCTAAAAAAACCCGACTGCTCAACTGAAATGCAAGAAACAAGCACATTTTTATTTTAAAAAGTGACAAGCAGGCGGACCCATCTCATAAAAAAAAGATGAGCAGTCGGGTTTTTTTAGATTTTTTAAATAACTTTTTTATTTCAACTTTTTGGTTAAAATATTAATTAACATTTTTATAGTTTTCCCGGTCGTATCACAATGGCACCCCACCGGATTCAGAAAGTGAAAGAGCTAAGTCCATATTTTTAAACTTTCTCTTTGTATTATTTTTGCTAGTATTACACTAATGATAAATATGATATACATTTTTGAAATCGTTGTGTTAAGCCCTTTAATTTGATACCCATATTGCAGTATTCGAAAAAAATTTTTTTTTTCATTATGTATAATGACTTAGCACAGCCGCCCTGTTTGATTTTTTCAAATGTCACCTATCTAAGAACACTTGGCCTACTAAGACGAATCTAACGATACCTCAATTATGTGAATCCGTTATTCTGGAGACATGAGGTAATAAAGAATATTACAAACATACATACATGCATTCAAGATACGCGCGAAAAACATAACCCTTCCTTTGCAGTCGGGTAAAACTAAATAAAAAATAACACTTAGCTGGACTTGGATATGGAATCTAAGTCCTTATCGACACCAATAGCACTTCTGGTTGACCGACGAGTTGATATAACGGTAAGAATAATTATTTTGTAGAAAAAGAAAAATCCGTCTGCAAATCGGCAGAAAAATGACTTTCCTAACAAAGACGTGTAAAGTACTCCTTTGAAATCCATATTGCCAAAGTTGCAATTTTTCGATTCAATTAAACCTATTGTTTTGAGTCAGTCAACAAAACTCGTTGGGAGCTACTGTTTCGCTTTGAATAGACCATTCGAAGGGATTCTCAAGTAAATGAATTCCTTTTACAAGTGCCTATAAAATGTTTCTCACACAGAAAATAAGGTAGTTACACCGTAGATTGCTTTCAAACTGTGATGGCCTAATAACGCTGTATCGAGTCTTGAAACTTGAAGAGGTTTTGTTTATAAGTGTGGATAGTTTTTCTGTTATTTCATTTCAATATCCATACAAACATTTGATGACTTTATTACCGTCTAAAAAAAGGGTACTTATAAGTGAACGAAACATAAGTATAGACTTCTGCGCCATAGTATAAAATTTTTGTTTTAAATTTTTGAAAAACATATAAAGAAATTGATCTACTATTTGAATACTACTCATTTGAAGTAAACTTTAAAAGTTTACTAAGTTAACAGAACAATAAAAATAGAAATTAAAAAAAATATATTGATCTATAAAAAATATCGATTTCAAATTATACGCACACCAATATCCTTTATAGTTTACTCGCCGCATGTGCTGTCGGCCTCTGTGATAACCTTTCGCAGGCGCACGAGCCGCTCGCGCCTTATATATTCTCGTATGTAAAAAATGTGTGTAAAAAAATGTTTTCGAGACGGTAAAAAAACATCATCTGGTATATCACCTAAAAATCACGATAAAATTTAGAAGCAATTTTTAACTCACTCAATTACCTGGCCTTTGCCCAATTACGTTGGGTTAGGCTTCCAGTTATACCAAATGCTGTTAAGTACCAGTACTTTTATGAAACAGGAGCCATCTGACCTCCAACCCAGTAACTGGATATCATGAGGTCCCTCGACAAGTCCAGTATCAGCATTCCTGGCTTCTGATTACCCGTAACGGCTGTCAGAGTTGTATAAATTCGGCTGAGACACAGAGGAATATCGGTGTGTCAAGGTTAGCCATCCATAGAGTGACGGATCATGGCTTTTATTATGTACCCACGATCTTCTTAAGTAAGAGCTACTAACTACCAAACGTAAATATGTATGTGAATACATAGACCTAGCTCAGTTCTATATACTTCTTGTTGGAATAATAGTTGAATGTTGTTTTTTAAACTTCGCTGCTTCACTGCAAAATCCTTTTCTGATAAATGCCACAATCGGCTTAGCATACATAGTGTGGCAGGATTATCGTAAACTCACTAAGAAACGTGCTAACTGGGGGAGAAATATGTATGGCATATTATTATAAGGCTAATTTTTCCAACTGCCGATGGGAAAACTCCTAAATATCGGCGATTTTCTCTCTCAAGAAACGCACAATAAAATATACATTCCGTGTAAACGAAAGAGATGCATATATTAATACTTGTGTTCTAACTGTTCAAACTGCCTGCGACGACTCGCTTCACTAGTTCTGTCGCTGAGCACAAGAGCTATCACAGATAATACTCGCTCAGCGATGCTCGCTTGGCGGTTAGACCTCATGCCCAGAGACCAACTAGCGGTCCAGTGGACTAACTAGCGAGTAATCGCCCGTCGCGCTCGCACACTCGCTTATAGCCCGGCGACAAAACTATCGGAACTACACGCTCGCTTCTCGCTGCTCGCCACTAGTTTCAAGTTTCTAGCTCTATTTGTTAGTCGTTCATCGTCAGCAGTGTGACAACTGCCTTAAGACTGCACTATGAAACGCTCACTACAGAAAAAACAAAATACGGCACAAGAATCACACACACACGCATCGTGCAAAAATCCGCACTATCATCTTCCACGCTCCATTTCATCGCGCCCGTTTACACCACACGATATCTTACCGAACACGTACGGATCGGATGCGGAACGGATACGGAACGACTACGTGACGGATACGCGAAGCGGTGACCGATTTTCGATGATACATTGTCGAACGCGTGACAGCTTTTCAATCGTTCATTTACAAAGTAGTGAACGGGTTGAATCGGTGCTGGGTAGTTTAAATTTTCAGCGATAAGGATTTTTGTACAGGTGAATTTTAAGGCTGTATATTAATGAATACTCATATGTGTATCATCTGTGTTACGATGAGATACACGTCATGGAACGGACGAACTGCCTCCATGGACTAATAACTGTCAGATGTAATTTTAGCAGCAGTGTACAATTTTGAAGAACCTGGTTTCTTAAATTGGTCAGACCCTTTGGTTGGTAAGTGACCTGGCGTATACCATGTCGATTGATTTAATCGGCACATACACTTTAAACATCTTTTAACTCATACTACAAACTACACTGGTTAACCTCTTCAAAAATCGTTTAAATAAATTGTTTCTCACTTTCTAGTCTTTTTAGGGTTCGGTAGTCGACAAGGAATCCTTACAGTTTGGTCATGTCCGTCTTTCTGCGCCTTAGCTCAGAAACTATTGATACTGGAATGGTGAATTTGGCATGGATATACATATTAATGACGCCGACAAAGTAGTAAAACAAAATTATGAAAATATATTTTTTTTAGTTTAGTAAACGGATAACCGAATCGAAAATTAGTCTACCCTCTTTACATATAAGGGCCACCCCTAAAATGTAAAGAGGTGATGATGTTTTTATCTCGCCTCTCTCTACCCCATAGTGTGGGATATCGTTGGATAGGTCGTTCAAAACTAATGGAAATTATTAAGCTTTAAAGTGCCAATTTACATATAACGAAGTTAAAAAGAAAACTATCAGACCAAAGATGGCTTTACAAATTTACGAGTAATAGTGGACTTACTATATTATACTCGCTTTCGGGCAAATTCCATTGATATTTAAGTCAAGTTCTTATTCGGGTAAAACAGAGTAGTTTGTTGTTTTTAGAGCATGGTACGAAACTCTTGGTCAGCTAATCCAACTCGCACTTTGCGTTGTAGTAGACTACGGAACCCTATACTGCTCGTGGCCCGACATGCACTTTTATTTTATGTTTGCTTTTTTTAAATAATGTTAATCAATTATATCGTGTTCTATTTTAATAATTTTTGTTTCGATAAGCTAATTCAACATGCGACACTCGAGGGGTTATTATGTAATAGACAGCAATGTTTTAAATACAACCTATAAGTTTCACTTAGTTATGTAAGTTAAATTTAAATATTAATTAGTTATGTAACTTTTTTTTCTGTAGCTTTAAAAATGTGTAACTTTAATTGTGATGAGTGTGATTTATTGTGCTTAACATGTCTTCGAAAATTGGTTGTAGTATATTACATTATCAAACACCAAAGCTAATGATTATCGTCGTGTATGTAACGCTATACTACTATAATTTTCGCGGTTACCGAACTGTTGACATACAAGCCAAGGTTTGAAACACAAACGTTGAAATGCCAAAGAAATATGAAGTAAATGTTTGTACACTTGTACCCACGTTTTATAAAGAAAGTGTCTTAAGATAGACCTAGAATGTTTACTTCATCCTTGATGGATTGCAAAAAGGTACAATTTACCCCAAAAACATCAGGATGAAAAATCATATATGAGTGATGCTTACATATTCTTCCCTCGTTTGTTGCTTCTCTTCATACATGATACATCAATTATGATATTACACAAAACCGTATTCCCCTCGTTTGTTCATGTTTTGAGGAAAATACACAGCTTTTTCTTTTACCGCAAATTCCGTAAGCATTAAAAGTTTATCTTAATAATTTTATCAGGTAGGTATTCTTTGTCAAAGTTCTGTGAAGTTTAACTGAACAAAGTTATTTATTAATAATTTATAAGATCCCATCTCTCTTAGGTTTATGTTTAACCGAGTTAATGGCGGGATCACACCGGTGTAGTTTATAGGTGATTGAGGTATGATTTTATATTACTTAAGTCTTGGAAAAAAGGTGTTAAAAAAGAAGAAAAAGTGTTTATTTGGGGCTCGCACAAGATATAAGATCGAAAAAACTAAGTTCTCCTACTATCTCAGCCAAGTTTGCGAGCCCGCGAAGCCACGGACACACTCAAGGACTAAAAAATAGTGTCGCTTTTCTTTCACCTTGCATAACTTTTCAACAAAAGGTGGTGTAAAACTAATCGAGAGATTGTCGATAGATTCAAACTTTGTCTGCTGAACAGTTGTAGTGAATACAGCGCTGCACTGGTTAAGTTTAAAGTGTTGAAAGACGATGTGGTTTAATTGTTTCAAAAATCTGTTTCTCTTATAGTATAAGATAGATCGGTATAATACATATAACCAACTTTTTATAAAAAATCATATTAATAAATTAGACTTAGTAGAAACGTAAATATATTTATTTATTCGTATGTTTTAAATTCCCCAAAATAGATTAGTCTATCTGTGGTGTATAGAGGAAGGGAAGCCGTAACATCATCCTAAACACACAGAATGGACTCTGCGATTATGTGACTATTCTTTAACATGCATGTTAATGATGGCGCTACCTGTTATGTTATTTCTATTGTAATGTTTATTGTACTAATACAATTTGTAGGACTTTTTGTTAATAACAATTTTCAATGGAACTAAGTTGTCTATCAAAAAAAAGGATTGGTGTATTTATTACATACCATCTCATGTTGTTGCCAGTAAGCACTGTTAATGTCTTTTGTCTAAGCACTCAACAGGTCCCAAATTCAGATCTCCATCCATCCTGAGAAGTCCTTGCCGAGATACGAGTCTAGGAGTTTCTGCTCAGTAGTAGCACTTCAACCATTACATTAACGAAGCAACTTATGAGAAAAAAACACAAATGCGTGTTAAAATAAAAATAAAAACTACTCTCGTGTGAACTCCGCGTTAAGCCTGTAAATACTGTAAACATTATAAGTTTCGTCCCAAACTTTGATAGTTTGGGGACAACAGCCGGTGCCATAAAATGATGGATTAAGAACTAGCAAAGTTAAATCATTTCGTTTTTATTTCATATATTTATTAGAAGGTATATGTTTTATTCAACCTTTGACCACCTACGGTAAAAAGAAAAATATTTTTTTTATCAGACAGCCTATTATTGTTTTCTATACATTCTATTCTTGGAAACTTATTGGAGCTGCTAAATTATTTGTGAGGACACTTCACGTGGGCTGGCAAAGTTGTCCTTTAGAACACCTACGACTTATGAAACGTGATAAGCAGCATAGAATTACTTGAAGCAATATTAGGTAAAATATAAGTCGGTCTTATTATTTCGCCAACTTTTTTTGCCACCACTTCGCCTCGTCACAGTATAGTTTCAGAGAATTTAGATCACACTCTGAGTAGCTTTTGGCTGAAATAATAACAACCGTATGGATTGATCTTCAGGGTTAAGTAATACATGCGAAAGTTCATCTGTGGATGGGTGACAATCGTAACCGAGATTCTTGTGTACCTCAGAAACCATTTAAAGCTGTTGGTCCTGATAGTCATAAATATTTCGCAAATTGATTACTGTTGATCAGAAGCCGAAGAAATTCGACACTAATCTTCTAAGGGTCTTCATAATACCCAGATACTGAGTAGTGCAGGCCAGATAGACAGTCATTCCATATAAAATACTAGCTTTTGCCCGCGCCTTCGTTCGCGTGGGAGGTTTTTCCCACGTAAATCCCAATTCCGTGGGAATTCCGAGATAAAAAATTATTTATATGCCGGTCTCCTGGTTCTAAGCTACCTACTTACCAATTTTCAGCAAAATCGGTTCAGCCGTTCTTGAGTTATAAATAGTGTAACTAACACGAATTTCTTTTATATAACTACTAGCTGACCCGCCACGACTTCGTTCGCGTGGTATCCTACCCCTACCCTACCGATACCCTACCCCTACCCTACCCCTACCCTACCCTACCCCTACCCTACCACTACCCTACCCCTATCCAACCCCCACTCTACCCCTACCTTACCCTACCCCTACCCTACCCTACCCTACCCTACCCCTACCCTACCCCTACCCTACCCCTACCCTACCCCTACCCTACCCCTACCCTACCCCTACCCCTACACTACCCCTACCCTACACCAACCCTACACCTACCCTACTCTCCATTTCTTCTTCGTTCGCGTGGGATGTTTTTCCCGCTTAAATCCCGATCCCGTGGGAATTCCGCGATAAAAAATATCCTATGTCCGTCTCCTGGTTTTAAGCTACCTCCCTACCAATTTTCAGCCAAATCGGTTCAGCCGTTCTTGAGTTATAAGTGGTGTAACTAACACGACTTTCTTTTATATATATAGATATAGATTGATACTCGGCTGCGTCCGGTTTTACTGATAACCAACCTGAACATACTACTCGTATTTATAAGTGTAATTAAATTTTAAAGTACTAATTTAAAATGAAAAACGAACAGGTTTGTTTAAAAAAATACATAAATTGAATACTAATAATGCACCTTTTAATCCATGTGCCCAATCATTTTTCTACTATCGGAGGTCAGGTACAACCGGATGAATTGATGTTTAACATTAATTAATGTTCTGCTTGCCTTTGTACAATTGCAACTTATAAACACATACCTCCCGATCTTTCTTTCAGTGAAAACCGTTTCGAAATCGATAGCGTAATCCAAAAGAGGCCAATGCAGAAATAGACTGAGGCAGGTAGCGTCTTGGTTTTGTACTATTTACAGGGTGAAATATTTATAAAACATACATAAAAATTCTAATGGGCTGTTCTATAATACGTTAGTAGCCTGGAGTTGTCGTTGGTCCCAGCTATCATTAGAATATCTTTAACAGTGGTTACGGGTAGTCAGAAGCCAGAAAATCTGACACTGGTAAACGCCGACAGAGCGCCGACATACTACGTCGACAGACTGAACACCGACAAGACTTTACTTCGACGGGGCTCTTCGCCGACAGGACACTTCGCCGACAGGACACTTCGCCGACAGGACACTTCACCGACAGCGCTCATCAGCGACACAACTTATCATCGATAATCAGATACTTACTTTGGAAATCGATTGGGTTACCCAGCTACTGGATGGTGGAGGCCAGACAGGCAGTCTATGTAAAACACTCACTGCCCCACCCTATTCCTTCAGTTACTCTGACGTTCTGGAGCGTAGCGTTGCGGTATGTCTTTAGAACATTTCCGCAACCCCTGCACTTAAATTTTCGATATGGTTTCGCTTAACGAGTACTTACTACAGTTTTGAACAGTTAAGATTGAAATGCCGTAAGGAGTACGTACGTAGATAACAAAAAACATCATTGGGAACCAGGCTCCTTGAACTACTTAATAACGTAGGTTAGCACGATATATCTGCATTATTCCAGAGCTTGGCGCTAGCAAAACTTGCTAAGTTCTCAACTAGCTTAGGTAGGTACATAATCTTGATAACGTGTTTCTGTGCATTTCGTCTCAGTTTAATGTTGTTGCGTACTAGAAAACTTACTTATCTTAAGGATTTTGGGCTATGAAGTTAGCGATAGCTCAATATTATAAGTGTTTAATTGTCTATTTTTTTTTAATAACTGGCGATGTGGGTAGCATTCACATTACTAGCAATCTTGTTAAACCCTCCAACTAATGGGTGGGGTTCAAACCCGCGACATGTCGATCACAAGTCACTACACCGACAACACTTTAGTAGTAGTTAGTAGTCTAAACTATTGACGATTCCAGTTCAAATTACAAACTATTTCTTATTTACGTCTACTGGTCGTCTGTTACAACACCGATTGATACAGTTGAATTTGTTGGTTAGAACTGGATGTTGATTTCTAACCTTTGCAGCTTTGCGGGGATATCATCGGGGAAATTGTAAATCTGTATCTGGTGGATACAGATTTATAATTTATTGACTATACAGAGTGGCGATTAGGTTATCACATTAAATTATACAGCAGGTATTACAAGTTGTTATCAGTCCGTCAAAATAATAAAATAAATAATTTGATTAAAATTAAGAAAATGCATTTTTCTAATAAAATAAATGGTGTTATTAATAAATAATAAATAATCCTTTATAATATTAGTTTACTGACCTGAAAAAGTGGCAAACAGGTGGCGCCGGCACCGGCGGAGCACGCGCCGTGTGATTGGTCAGCTGATTTTACGTTTATGCAATATATTATGATGTAGTGAAATATTAAAATGGAAAAAAGGTCCCATGGCTATAATATTGTTTATTATTAAAATATTTTAATTTTATACAGGGTTAATTGTAAAACACCGAAAACCTCTCAGGACTATGTCACTAACTATGTCATAATCAACAACTTTTGTTGTATGACTTTTAAAAATTCGTCATATTTTAGTTCACCAGATATTCATACAAAAATAAAAATATTTAAATTGAACGCCCTAAATGTTACGAAGTCTATGCGAAGCAAAAGAAAGCGATTTATACTATTGCTTTCTTTTGCTTCGCATAGACTTCGCCCTAGAAGTACCCGGAATGTGATACCTATGAACATTACCACATACAATAAACTTGCAACGAGCATGTTACGGAATTTTTTTGAACAGCACTACAAGCAAATCTCTTTAGAAGATAGATATAATTAGGCTACCGTAATTTTACCTATAGGTTTATAATTGAGATGATTTTCATCATCACTGTAAGTGATGATCGCGGTCTTTTCCAAACTGTGTATGCCTTTCCCACGCTTTGGGAGAAAAAGACCCATAACGACTGTAAAAGAAGTCCAAATGAGAGCCGGAACCAACAGCATAACGTGCTTACCGAGGCACGAAGGTATCCCATCGCCAACTTCCAAATTCCGGGCTAATACTGATAAATTTCTAATTGCCTACCCAACAACAGTTCTTGACCGGCCTGGAAATCGAATACGAAATCTCTTGCTTAGCAATTGCGCATGCAACCACCACTAGACCTACGAGGCAGTTGAGCAGTACCTTTGTGGTCTTTTTCAATTATTTATCTCTTCACATTTTCAATGCCATATCAACACAACATCATTAAATAAATAGATATAGGGTACAGAAAGAAACGAAGGTTCAAATAATGAAAATAATGTTTATATTTATCCAAAAAGTTACCAAATAAATTACCCAGATAGTGTTATCTGAGGTCCACTTGTTGAGGCCTTTATTAAATTGTTTTGTGAAAACTGAATTTATTAACATAAAATGCCAAACTTAAGATACTAAATTATACAAAGTAACAAGTTTTTGGTTGAACTTTATTAAAAGTTTTGAGTTATAAGCCAGTGTAAATATTATGAGAGTTTTAGTATTTTTACTAACGTAAGTTATTGCTACCAAGTCTCCAAATTGCATTAAAGTACATTGATAATATTCAGATATACAAAATAATAGTGTGGTAACAATTATTTGTTTTTATTAAGTTAAAAAATTTCTGTACTCTATACGAGTTTACATAATAAATATAATATGACCACTTTCACTTTATGAATTGGTCATTGGCAGCATGCATTCTTCACTTCACATTTTAATATCTTATTTTATTGTAAAAAAAATGGCTATCCTTGCCTTACATAATTATAAGCCTGAGCAGGTAGTGTACGTACCTATTTGCGTATTACGTATGTATTTGCTTCGTAATTCAGGCATTTCTATGCCTAACACAGACACCAGCTCCTCACAAGTTGTAATATAAGATGTACATTTATGATGTCACTGTTGTTAGCTTGTAATTTGTGAGGAGAATAAAAAAAAAAAAAAAAAAAATAATCATTTGCTTCGAAAATATGTAGGTATATCTACGTATGCGCATCGGGTAATGGTTAATAGTTTAAAATATTTATATTAAAAAGCACTCTTTTTAGTACTTAAACATAAAATGCCATATAAAACCCTAGCTCTCTAGCTGACTCCATAATTGGTTATGGTCTCAGTAGCTACGGGAGAACTTATAAAACACATTTAGATAAAATCTACAAACTACAAAAACAAATTCTTAAAAATATAGTACCACTTAATAGTAAAACAAAATACCAAAATGATTACTCCGAACTATTTCATTATTGCAACATATTGCCAGTTCACAACATGGCTAAACTTTCAATTTTAAAAAACGAATTTAATAACATAAATAACTTAATTAAAAATACACGTCATCCAAAACTAAGAACGTTAGCGAACATGAACACCTTTAGCTTACCTAGATTCAACAATATATATGGTATGAGATCATACACTTACATACTACCAAAAATAATTAATGAACTTCCTGTGGACATACAAAATGCAACCCTAAAAAGTCAAAAAAGCATTTTTTGCAACTTAATGAATTAGTTTAGTTTAGCTTATTTACTAACATCTTTAAATGTAAAACTTACAAATGCACTTACTGTTTAAAATATTTATAATTCAATTTATCCGAACTCACTAGCTATATACAACGTGTAACGGAAACCCCATATCTATCCAAAAGGGCTGAAGACAACATCTGGTATAGAGACTCTATGCACAGTTTCAGCTCAAAATAAGTGACTCAAAGAATTGATAGCAAATTATCGGTTTCATATGTTTCTTGAATACCAATCATAACAAACGTGTCACAGCACTACGAGGGTCAATAACTTTCCACGAATTGGACTTTCACAGAATTTGAAAATTTCTGTCTGGCATCAATGTATTGAAATTTCTAATAAGTTCCACACACATGTAGACATAGGATTACAAAACCCTTGCCATATCGTTTGTTATCATCCAAAGAAGCCGCGCACTTGGTATGTATATATACCCTTTAAATTACACGTTGTATAAGCTAATAAGGGCTTTTATGGTTTTAAGTATAAGAACGATATGTATACTGTGAAATAGATCATAAATAAAAACAATAAAAAAAAATAAAAAAATCTTACTATAATTATTATAAATGTGAAAATTTATAAGGATGGATGTTGAAGTCACGGACGTAGCTAGTATTGTTTGTTGTTTTACTTTTATTTCTTTAGTCTCATTTATAATTAATTTTATGTTAGCCTGTAGTGTCCCACTGCTGAGCAAAGCTCTCCGTCGATTTCTTCCAGCGGTCACAGTTCTGCGCCTCATCCACATCCTCACTTATTTTTATATTAATTAATCTTTTCATCCTCTATCTTTTTAGTGATCTGTATCAGCGTCCTCATTACAGGCCTTATTAGACTACCAACGCTGCGTTCTTTCAGTTTAAACATCGCAGTATAAGTGGTGATAAGAGCTTTTTATCTTCGCTCAGGACTTTGTGTTTTATGTTGTATTACTCAATACGTTAGATTTTTTATTCATTTATGATTATGAGTTAGTCGCTAATAAAACTTAATTTTCAGTCTCTTTCCATTCTATTCACATCACATCATTGTGAAACTCGCATCGAATCGTACATATGTATAACGGGGAGTCGTTGTCAGTGGGTCGCGACATCGGAAATAACACTCACAAAATCTTCGTTAACACTTTTAATTACTTGCTAATACGCACAGAATACAAAATAATTAAGGATGCCTAAGATATGGCTCGATTAATAACTTAGGAACGCGGGAAGTTTAGCGCGGAGTAATGAATGTCCACTCAGACTGCCGGACCGATTCAAAGTGCCCACTCAATTGTCACCGCACGCGTGGTGCCTACCCCAGTTACAGGTTAGCCAACCTACCTGTCAATGTCAAATAGCTGATTATACTTCTGAATCGATATTTGACTCGACTATTCGCTCGGTGTTGCCATTACTCCGCGCTAACCATCCCCAAGTTATTACTTGACGTTCCCAAACGTTAACTTTCAAATCTAACTACATAGTTCCTCCAGTGAGAGATAGATGGCGTTGATATCCAGATTGAATGATATGCGTCGACGCTTCGACACGGCCGTCCTGATGATCACACGCCCTCGTGTGGAGTACCTGGAATGAAAGAAAATTCTCGAACAGTACTCGTACTAGTCGTTCGGCCATTCCTGGCCCAAGTGGGTGGGGATTATAAGGCGTTTTGATCAAAATCATTACAGGTTCTAATGAAAATCATAACAAACTCTTTCTCTCAAAGCTGACATGTCGAACAATACCCATACTCATTCAAATAATAGGAAACTCATTAAAATATTGCAGTGCTCATACTCTGACCTCCATCCGGTCTACATCATCACACTTATAACCTCCATCCGGCTATAAGCATCAAACCAATCGACCTCCATCCGGTCTTCAACACGTAACCTCTATCCGGTTACTAACACAACCAGGCAACCTCTATCCGGTCACCTCCACATGTAACCTCCATCCGGTTACAAACACAACAGGCAACCTCCATCCGGTCACCTCCACATGTAACCTCCATCCGGTTACAAACATATCAGGCAACCTCTATCCGGTCACCTCCACATGTAACCTCCATCCGGTTACAAACACATCAGGCAACCTCTATCCGGTCACAACCACAACACCATGAAGATAATCATTTCGAGCCTTTATCAAAATAATTCTTAAAGTAGGCTTGTTCAACATGTTACTTTTCCTATAACGTTACAAATTATAAGAAAACTCTTACTATGCTAGGTGCTCTAAATGTTATCATTTTTGTCATGGCTAGTCACGTCATCGTCACCTACGTGTATGTCAACGTCAGTTATCTTTCGCAGTCGGTCATGTGCGTACTTGTACGTCCGGGCGGAAGAAAGGGACTTCAAAACATAACGGTCACCATCAAGAACCTCGATCACCCTAAACGGTCCTCTGAATTTCGGGTCAAGTTTCGTCTGGTTTCGCTCCTCATTTTGTAGCAAAACAAAGTCACCTACACAGAATGATTGTACCTTAGCCTTTGTAGAGTCAAAACATTTCTTTTCATAGGCAGAATCTTTCTCCATGTTCTCTACAGCCATTTTCCTCACCTCAACGATGTCAACATGAGGCTCTTCATCATTTGCCGTCATAATATCAATGGGTCTAGCAGCCTTACCAATCAGCAGCTCAAGAGGACTAGCTTTCGTGACTCTACTTACAGTGCAGTTGAGAGCAAGCTGAACGTCGGGCAACGCATCTTGCCACGAACGATTGCTTGTCTCTACAGCAGTGAGCATGTTTTTGAGCGTGCTCATTACTCGCTCAACCTGTCCGTTGGCACGAGAACTACCTGTGGCGATCAAGTGCAGCTTGATATTAACTGAGGCGCAGTACTCCCTGAACTCCTTGCTGGCAAAGCAGCGTCCTTGGTCGGCGATCAAGCGCGATGGAGCATCGAAGATAGCGACACTAGCCTTCAGCGCTTTGATGCTGCTTGCTGTATCAATGTGCATGGCGTGATGCAGCATAACGAACTTGGTGAAGGCGTCTATCAGAACAAAAACGTACTCCTTTTTGTCATTTTTGCCACTCAGCTTTCCGGTAGCATCGACGTGTAGTGTGTGCCATGGTATAGCTACCTTTGGAATTGGGTGCATCTCCGCCTGGATCTTACCTGTGTGTGACTTTGAGATCTTACAGGTCACGCAGTTCTCTACGAATTTCCTCACAAACTTCGACATGTTCTCGAACCAGTAGAGGTCGTAGAGTTTTTCCAGCGTTTTCTCCCATCCCAAATGCAGCAATCCCTCGTGGATGTTATTAACTACGGACCAGCGAAATGAACGAGGAACAATAGGTAACCAACGATTCTTACCATTTCGTTGCACTTTTCAGTGCAGGACACCAGATCGTCGCTCGTAAGTTTTGGCAACATCAGAAGGGAGCTCATTGTTATCGATGTCGGTCAAGAGCTTTAAAATTTTAGGGTCCCGTTGCTGTTCCATCATCAGCCAATTTTGTGAAAGCTCTGCAAGGTTTACCTGCTTTTGTACTACCTTCTCACTAACCTTATTTTTAGTATCAGGTTGCGGTAACGGGTTCCTGGAGAAGAAGTCAGCGTGGCCCATGTGCTTACCTTCACGATGGACGATGTCAAAATCAAACCCTTGCAGAAAGGCCCACCATCTATGAACACGCGGCGTCAGGTCCAACTTCTTGCGCGTGGACTGCAGAGAATTACAATCGGTGACTACTCTGAACTTGCGACCATGGAGATAACGCCTGAAATGTTTTACGGCATTGACCACCGCGAGGGTCTCAAGTTCATATGAGTGGTACCTCGATTCAGCGTCAGACGTGCGCTTACTGTAATAGGCGACTGGATGTAGCTTACCTTCTTTTCTTTGCAGTAAGACCGCACCGTAGCCATTGGCACTGGCATCAGTGTGGACTTCAGTTTCAGCATGGGGGTCGTTAATCATGAGCACAGGCTCATTTGTGAGAGCGGCTACAATCTTCTGCCTCACTTCCTCGTGTTTCGGCTTCCAGGTTAACTTACCAATCCCAGAAGTCAGAGCATATAACGGCGCCATCACCTGTGAGAACCGTACCACGAACTGGCAAAAGTAAGATGCCAAACCGATAAATTGCCATACCTGTAGTGAAAGACTTCTCGAAGGACTGCAAAATACTTACTAACTCTGCTCTATGATCCGCCGGTACGTCAGTATCAATAGAGTTCCAGTCAATTTCAGGAGTTCGCTCTACCTCACAAGAAGCAATAAAAGGATACCTAAAGATCTTAATTCGGTCAGTAGTTATCTGAACAGTCAAACCATGTTCTAGAATCTCACGTCCAATCATAATACCATAACGTAGAAAATGATCAGGCAATACATTAAAAACAAATCTCAATACTAATGTCGTCGATCTCTACCAAAGTCGAAATCTATATCGTAGAGTTAACGGAAGTCTGCCCTATCCCAGTCATAGTCACAGTCTCATCAATACGTTTACGTTTTAAATTTACAGGCTACAGATTCTTTAATTAAAGAACACTCGGCACCAGAGTCGTAATAAAATGAAAATTGCTCACCGGAGTGACGTAAAGTCCCAGTCGGCGCGTTCAGGAGGCACAGGTCAACCCTCTTTTCATTGACAGGCTTGGATGACCCGGAGCCGGCGCTGCTCCTCTCATTGCGCCGTGGGCAGCTCGACGCGTAGTGGCCTTGCGCGTGGCAGTGGAAGCAGGTGATCCCGGATGCATGAGGCTTCGCAGTTGTCGATGAACCCCTCCCGTTGCCATCGCTGTGATTGTGGTGCTTCGGCGTAGCTTGAGTATCCTGTCTCACGTCCTTACGGTAGCAGTGCATGGATTTGTGACCCGGCTTGCCGCAGATAAAACACTTCAGAGGCTTCACAGTAGTATTCGCTTTGTACCGCTTTTCAGGGGCATCGCGGTCATCGCTAGGTAGCTTTCTCTTCATAAAAGAAATCGCTTGCAGCTCTTGTTGTAGCTGGCCACGTGTCTGAATATCGGTCGTGAAAGATAGGCGTTGCACACGGCGATCGAATTGAGAAATGTGAGCCAATATAGTAGCAATAGTCAAGCGTTCGGTACTAACGCCATTCCATCTCGCCATGATCGACGTCATTAAACTAGCAGCGTAGGAAGCAAGACACTCGTTTTCTTTAGGCCTGCTACTTTGCAAATCAATCAAAAACGAAGCAAGAGTAGGGGAATTGTCGAACCTTGCAATAAAAAGTCGCTTAAAATCGGTCCACGTCATCCCAGGAAACGACACGGTAGATAGCCAGGTAGAAGCTCCTCCCTTCAAGGCGCGGCTTAGAGCGACCATAAGCGGGGCGCCATGTTGGTCTTGGTCCGTCAAGCACATCTCTGCAGTCGTCACCCAAGCACGTGCATCCACATCTTGTTTCTCAGGATCTAAATCCGGTATACGAAAGCCATGTGACGACGTAGTAGGTGTTTTCATAGCTTGAATCAGCGTCAGAAAATTGCGGTTCTGTTGTTCCAACAAACGCATCCATTTTTCGTCGCTAGGGTCTTCATTTTGAACACGTGGGTCGTCGTGGTCCAATCCCACTTCTGATAACGGGGAGTCGTTGTCAGTGGGTCGCGACATCGGAAATAACACTCACAAAATCTTCGTTAACACTTTTAATTACTTGCTAATACGCACAGAATACAAAATAATTAAGGATGCCTAAGATATGGCTCGATTAATAACTTAGGAACGTGGGAAGTTTAGCGCGGAGTAACGAATGTCCACTCAGACTGCCGGACCGATTCAAAGTGCCCACTCAATTGTCACCGCACGCGTGGCGCCTACCCCAGTTACAGGTTAGCCAACCTACCTGTCAATGTCAAATAGCTGATTATACTTCTGAATCGATATTTGACTCGACTATTCGCTCGGTGTTGCCATTACTCCGCGCTAACCATCCCCAAGTTATTACTTGACGTTCCCAAACGTTAACTTTCAAATCTAACTACATAGTTCCTCCAGTGAGAGATAGATGGCGTTGATATCCAGATTTAATGATATGCGTCGACGCTTCGACATGTACAACATTAGAAAATACATTAAAATGCACACAAAATACACACAGCCCATAATCACCCTCAAATTAATCAAACGTAACGACTGACATTCCAAAACAAAGATGTAGCTCGAACTTAAGCGGTGAACAATAGCCCGTGGCTTTGTTTAAATCCTTTCGTTTATGGCCGGTAAGATAATACGGGCAGGTGGGATCTTATTCCCGTTTCTGCTCGATCAATTATATTGATGGGATAATCTGGGTGAAATAAGTTTTGTTATGTAATGGTACAGTGGTTAGTTGTCTTGTCTATTATTATTTGTATGGACCTATGTGTGTCAATGTTTTGTTTAAAGGATAATCTTAGATCAGTAAAACTTTTCACTATGGTTTCAATTTTTGTCAGAAAACTCTGACTTAAAAGTCACCTTGTACCTTTAGTTACTCCATTCCATTCCGGTGCCTCAGTATTTGTTTGAATAATCCCACAACTCCGGTAGCATTAGCCCTGTCTGGTCCCGGCATTGTTTCTGACTGCTCTATGAAGTGCGCGTGGAACACAAATCCCTTTATAATTATCCTTGTTTTTCTGGGTGTGAAAGTCATCAAATGAGGAGTCATTTGATGACTTTCACACCCAGAAAAACGCTGTTGTTGGAGCGGAAGGGAGTGTCAGACTTTTATTGACAAATAAATCCACCCTACTTTTTCAGTTGCCGGTTCGTGCTTCTGCATTCCAGGGCCGCGGTATATCGTTAGAATATTCCCGCAAATCATAAGTTACCCTTAGTTGGTATTTGAATGATTATATGCACGTATGGTGTAACAAACATAATTTAAATACCAGTCCAAATATACACCATATCTGGATAGCAATTATAAAAACAATTAGCGAAGCCAAATTTTCTTTTCTTTCTTTCAATGGCTCGTTAAAACTGATATAGCAAAATTTAAGTAGGTCAAAGACAAAAAAAAATCTTTGAATTTTCTTTCAATTTACTTCTAGCCTGCAGCGTTTATCAATACGATTGTTTGAACTGTAATTTTCTAATTAGCGCCAATTTATGTCAGTTAAATGAGATTGATTTTTAATTGTTCTCTCCACAGTTTCATTTGAAGACGTATAATCCTTTTAACCGACTTCAAAAAAGGAGGAGGTTCTCAATTCATCTTAACCTTTTTTTTATGTATCGCAGATGGCTGGACCGATTTGGAAAATCCTTTTTTTGTTTGATACTTTCTAGTTGGTCCCATTGTCCTCAATTCGTCTTAAACTTTTTTTTGTGTATCGCAGATGGCTGGACCGATTTGGAAAATCCTTTTTTTGTTGGAAAGGGTATACTTTCTAGTCTCGTCACGTTTGGATCTGATGATGGAATCATGGAGAAATCGAGAGAACTCTTCAAATATTATAGGCACACCTATAGCGTTTTGGGTATTTCTTATAGTACCTTGTGCAGTTGCTCTCGAAAAGCATCATTTGAGGAAGTGGAACTGATTATGAAGGCCCCAGTTGGCCACCGAAACTACTCAATAATAAATATTTCGTGGATTGCGATTAGATTACTTGAATATAGATGTTAAGCACTTTATGCTCGTTACAATGCATATGGTGAAGTAGAGCTGATGGTAATGTACCAGGAGAACTCCTCAAAAATTTACGGCTCTGTAATTAGATGAATTACAAACGGACCCACTAAAAAGCGTGAAAAAAACTTTTTAGCAAAAAATAGAACCGACTTCCATATAAAAACACTACAAAGGCAAAAATAACTTTAATTTCGGAGGGCGGTGTCAAAAAAAAGAAAATACAAAACAAATGACACCTACTACCGAAATTAAAGTTATTTTTGCCTTTGTAGTGTTTTTATATGGAAGTCGGTTCTACCTATTTTTTGCTAACGAGTTTTTTATTTTCATCAAGTGCGTTGGTACTGTTGTTTCATATTACAAATATTCGTATTTAAATTACTACAGAAGTTTCAACTAAATATTTTATCTAAACTACATACATTTATACTACGTACCTAATTATAATATAATCTGTTTGTGTATACAGATGTATGTGTATTAATTAATTATACCTACATTTCAGACTATTTTATTTTTACTATAATTATGTTGAAACATGTATTGTGTGTTGGTTAGTAATTTATTACACTACCTAATTATTATATTATTATAATTAAATATATTTGTCCCTGCCTACAGTCGTGACGAGTGAAAGGATTAGTTAGGTCTTTGTCCAGCAGTGGGTCAATATAAGCTACAATAATGCCAACATAAGATAATTAGCTTATAACTTACCACTGCTTTTTGATTTTTTAACGATGGGAAATCTTCCAAGTACTGCCTCCCAATCTGGGCGAAGCGGGAGGGTGTGTCAGACTTTTACTGACTAAAACCCATCCGTGTTCCATCATATGCCCTTCGTGTTCCGAGGCCGCGGTAACTCTGTCGAAAAATTCCGCAACCTCGGCAGGCAACAGCCCCCTTGTCGGCCTCGACAATTTTGCTGACACTTTTTGCCTGGTTACTGTCGGGCGACGAGCTACCCATTGCTCGCAGACCGCAGGCCAACGCCTACGGTGGTAGGGAGTCACCCTGCGACTCCCGACGCTCGGAGCGTCTCCTGCGGCGGCTGGGGTGCAAGGGCTGTGAGGGCCTTGAGACCCGCCTCTCCTTCGCGCGTCCCGCCACCTCCTTCGCTTGCATAACTGCTTCGCAGAAAGAGGTGACTGCTTCCCATGCCTCCTCGCTCCGAACTATGGATTGAACCAGGGCCGGGAACGACAGGTTGCCGCTTATCACGGCCCATTCTCTCTCATGGGAGAGGGAATAGGCCGTAACCCCCTACCACGCTGGCCCATTGTAGATTGGTGGATACCATCATAATATTATGATGTTGTACAAAACGTGCCAAGTCTCACAATATGAGAACTCATGAAGAGCTAAGTATATGGTTTTTTTTATGTGAAAATATTATATTATATTATATTTTATCCGTAAACTGTCTTGATAATAATTGTTGTAAAACCAGTGTTCATCGACTATGATACTTTATCTTTTTTATATTATTATAAAAATACGTAGCTTGGCAAGCGCGTAGCAAACATAAAATAATAATAGTCCATCTCTGTAAGATCCACTTAGCAATCTGCTTTGAAATTGCCAAGACAGAAGAATTATATTTTATGAATAAAGCTGCAAAGTTTTTCATTGTATTTCATTTCTTATTAGTATCTTATAAATGTAAGAAATCTTTTCTTTACTGAACGATCGTAACCTAGGACTCCTAGGAGTTCGTGGCCAAATAAAAATAGCCGTATGGGTCAATTAAGTCTTCAAAGTTCAGCAACACTTACAGAGGTTGCTCTGTGGATGGGTAAGTATCATAACATATTGAGGTTCCGCCGTGCCACAGAAACCACATTAAGACCAGGTAGTGCAAAATAATTTTCACACAAGCTCCGCCCCCATCCACCCCGGTTAGGCCGTTGCATACTAAACGCTAACGCAGTAGTAATTAAGTTGAATATCGCGTGCACTCTTTCACCATGTTCGGTTTCGAAACTGCCGTTGTATGCTAAACGCTAATGTAGCAGTAATAAAGTTGAATATCGCGTGCGCTCTTTTACCATATTCTGGTTCAAAACTAAATGTCGTAAATCTCAATTCTTATTTCGTTTATAACTAAAGTGATAATTGATCTAGAGAAAAAATGTCCTACATTTGGATAATAAACTATATTTTCTTACTGTCAATACTAATTTTAGACATAAAAGCCGAGTAATCTTGATTAAATTTTGAATAATCTTTAAAAAAAGACATGATTTTCGATTAAAAAATGAACCGAGCGAAAATGTTTCAATTACGAAACTGGTCTAGACACGGAAAGAAAAAGATCCAATAAATCATAATACTAAAGTTCCATTTTGATTGTATGCGTGATTGTTTCAGAATATTAATACAAAATTACATACAATTTAGGGAGCTTCCTCTTAAATCGTTGGTCCCGGCTGTCATTGGCATCTTTAGAAATCGTTACTGCTAGTAAGAATCCAGAAAATCGAATACTAGTCTTGCTAAGAGATATTGTCTTACCCAGTTACTGGGTTGTAGAGGTCAGATAGGCAGACGCTCCGTGTAAAACACTGGTACTACATTTGGCTAGACTGGAAGTTGACCCAAAACATAGTTGGAAAAAGGCTAAGTAGTTGATAAATTTACTGAACGTAATACAATAGTACCACACACGTTTCTATTAGTATATATCTAAACTCTTTTGCAAAAAAAACGGGCACTTTAGATTTTTTTCTCTACTTCAATGAAGAAGAACAAGAAATAGGTTTTATTAATTTGACGATGTATTGGCTTGTTATTTGAAGCATCCTGCCATGATTCTTTACGTTCCAAATTTAAAATTTGAAATTAATAAAAGAAAAATAATGATTATTATGGATTATTCTAAAATTGCTTTACTAATGGCGCGAATTGCTGAAACGATTTTTAACTGATTACGATAATTTAAAACTTTTTGGATATTTTCTGCAAATTAAACAATTTAATCTTTCTTTTTACATTAAATACCACTTTTTGATATGAATGATAAAGCGACAAGGGCCGGTAAAATTATAGCCCTACTTGAAGAAGGTTGTTCGCAAACTTACGTGTCTCAGCGGCTAAATGTGAGTCGTTCAACTGTCCAGAGGACTTGGCAACGGTATCAAGAGACCGGTTCGGTCAAAAGAAGACCCGGTTCGGGAAGAAAACGATGCATAGAACCAAGAGATGACCGCTTTTTGGTGAGTCAGGCGTTGCGGAATCGTAAAGCGTCAAGTGTGGACCTGAAGAAGAGCCTTGAAGAAGTAAGAGGAGTAGAAGTTAGCTTGTAGACGGTCAGGAGGAGGCTTTTGGCTGCCAATATCAGGAGTTACCGCCCAGCTCGGGGCCCTAAATTACTCCGTGAGCACCGTGTTGCTCGACTTCAGTTTGCTCGGAACTGTGCTTAATGGATTCTAGAGGACTGGAATAAAGTATTGCTTTCTGATAAAGCTAGAATCTCTTTGTGTGGAGAGGACCGACGCCGGCGAGTGCTGCGAAGACCACGGGAACGCTATGCGGAAGTGTGTTTCGAAGAAATCACTCCTTATGGCGGAGGCTCCGTTATGTTTTGGGCAGCAATTAATTCGACGGAGCGTACGGAGTTAGATTTCATAGAAAATGGAACATTAAATGCACACCGGTACATAATGGAAGTCCTAATTCCATACGCACAACCCACATTGACTGCACTTGGGGAAGATTCCATTTTTATGGACGACAATGCTCGCCCGCACCGTTCTGGCGACGTGGAAGCGTACATGCAAGAAGTTGGGATCCGTCGTTTAGATTGGCCAGCTCGAAGTCCTGACCTCAATCCAATTGAGCATGTCTGGGATGTTCTAAAGAGACGGGTAAGATCAGTGCAACCTGCTCCACAAAACATCAGGGAGCTAAAAAGAGTCATTGCAGAAGAGTGGGAACGTATTCCTCAAAACTTTATTAAAAACATCGTGGAAAGCATGCCCAGAAGGATTCAAGCTGTGATTTTGGCAAGAGGAGGTCACACTCGTTATTAGGTTTTTACATTTGTAACTTTATTTAATAAAAAAAAGAAAAAAAAAATCTTGTCTTTATTGCCGACCACTTCTTATTGTTTGGGCGTGTACATCGGTTTTAAGGAATACGTCGTTTTTTTTCTTTTAATTGCCCGAATTCACTTCACGCGCATTAATTTACACGATTATAAGTATACAGACTACGTCAAAGCAATAAATTTCATATAATTAACTCAAATCGACCTTAGAACGTAAATTTCCTTAGGTGCCGGTTTTTTTGCAAAAGAGTGTATTAACCTCTATAGCCCCAGCGGCACAAAATTGTGCCAGTAAACCAGTATTAGTTGAGCCCCGCTAGCAACAAATTTGTGTGCCAGCGGGGCTCAACTAATAGTTGACGTTAATAATGGCGGTCCTTGAGAGGTTAATAATTATTAATAGTTATATACTAATAGTCGTCACATCTGTTCCGTGTAAATTCAGGCTGAATTTGTATTATCTAAGAGGAACCACTGACTTGGAAGATACAGGCATTGCCTAGTTTCTGAGCCAGAGTTTCAATCCCTGTATTTGCTAAATTACTGCTAACCCCAGATCAATGTACATATACCAACCAGAATGTGACCTCTATATCCACTGAATATGTACTTAATTGAAACTTAATACTTAAAATTGAATGTAACAAAGCTGTTATTGTGTAAAAGGGTTTTTGAATAAATTAAGTATATTATTATTATTTCTTTTTATGCTTTGCATTTCTCCCATCTCTGTTGGGATTATAGGCACGGGCCGGAGCCAAGTGCATTTATATTTTAAATTTAGGTGTTTAAGAATTTTCGAGTTAAGTGGCATGTATGTAAAATGACCGCTTTTTGTAGTAGGAGGTAAGTAGTTGGGCTAATATTTAATGAATTTGGGCTATTATGAAGGGTTTTTGGTATATTATTACCTATACTGCACTGACACACACACATACACACAAAACTTTTACGATTTTTTTCTGTTCAAAGTGTTCCAACCAATTACTGAAATATTCTTCACATCTCTAAAAATAACAAAAACTCAGTATCAAACCATCCACAATCAAACTGCTAGAACTATTATACATCTGGATATAAAGTAAAACTTGGAAAGTTTCCGAAAGTTTTTGCCAAACAATGACGAGGCTTGTTGTCAACAAATTTTGTTATGAATTTACTTCGTCGACTCACTCGCGAACTTTTCTCATATTGTGTGAGTCTGTAGACGAAGAGAACTGGTTTAGTACCTAAGGTAATGAACTGTCTTCATATTGTTTTGTTTAGGTAGTTACTGGGACTAATTAAATATGTCTAGTATTAACGCCTATTAGAAATGTAACTATTTTAGTAACAGAAAATTCTTAATAACTGGCAGAATGGATAAGTGCTCACCAAATTCTGTGTCACTGCGTCGACGTTGTAACTTTTTCTGCATAAAATGTCAACGGCCTATCCGAGTTCTGGTTCTCCAAATTCCGTTTTAGTATTCATCTCATTGTTTCAGTAAAATTGGTAAGCATTTATCCTCATGAAGTTGAAAAATCGTGCTGACTGGTAGCTTACTAAGCTGGCAAGAGTTGCAACTGTCAGATGAGTCGTCGTTTAGTTGTTAAATAATATTAACTTTTACTCGACGAAAATTATGGGTGACTTCGGAAAACGAAACAAATATTTTTTTACAACTGAGTTAAAAAAGTTTGATAGAGTTACATATTTCAGAATTACTTAGGGACCAACTGAAATGAAATAGGTGGAAAGGTTTTAGAAAACTATACTTACTTATACTTACACGTAGCTACCAAAGAATAAACAAAGACTCGCTCTAATAACCCAAGGCTTCATTCACATGAAAACACAACGAATAATCACCTTTACACATAGCCGAAAGAAATACTCCACGCTTCCGATAACCATTAGTCTAAGAAAACAATGAACGAAACAAAAGACGGTTGCTAAGAAGACAGGGAGCAATCAAAGGGCAATCGAGCGTAACACGACGGAGTACAGACAAATGGGGCAATATGTGGTGGTGGCAACTAGGGTTGTAGCGCCAATTCGCTTTCGCCAACGTATTTGCGGAACTTGCGCAAAATCACAATTAAGAAACAATTAATCGTACCGCATTTCTTTTTTCTGGGTGGGCATGTGGTGGTGTCATCAAATGACTCCTCCTGCTGTGCATTCCTTGCCTTGCATTCCGAGGCCGCGGTTGCTCCTGTGAGGCAATTGCCCTATTAGGTTTCATTAATCGTACCGCTGCGCCTTGTTTTAAATTTACATTACAATCCGGTATTTTTTGTAAATAAGTGACATAGATATTTGTAAAGTTTATCATATAACTTTACAAAAATGTATGCCACTTATAGTGCTGTTTAATAAACTTAACAATTATGTAAAAATTTGAAAAGGAAAAAAATACAAACATAACTATTGCACACGCTACACCGCCGTTATTTATAAGTGGAGTAAACTGTTGTCAAATAAAATCGTTTGAAAGGTTACAAAATCGCCTTCTAAAATAAGAGTACCACGTCATGAAACCATAAAATTAGCCGTGGGAATTTCACAATATGCTAAGTGATTTTCTGTGCTAGAATGAACAAAAATAAATGTGAGACTTAGTGCAGAAAGTTTCCTTCAAAGGCGCCCAAGTTTAGTTTTTACCCGACTCCAAGAACATCGTAACATCACTAGTTGGAACTCACCAATACCTCAATTGTCTTATCAACTGGACGCTGATATTGGTAGTTCTGTATGCGTGGCAAAACAAAGATGTTTGCCGGTGGCAGTGACACGTGAGCCTGGGAACGAAATTAAGTACACTATAAGCTTTGTTATCTTATGAATAGCAAATATTGGTAGTTCGTGTCTCAGATCTACTCAGAATTACTGATCCGATTATGAAGTACTAATTTTTCTGGTGGAAAATAATTTTTAACTGCTAATTGGCTACTTACCCTGATCCCGCTGTAGTTAAGAGAGTGAAAAAGTTAAAAGTCGAATATAACTATACTAATATTATAAAGCGAAAAAGTTTAAAGCGAAAAATTAAATATTAATAAACAAGGATTTTGAAATTCTTTTATTTTTTCAGTTCAATCGTCATATTGTTATTATGAGGGGTGTCACATAATATATTATTAATTACAGCTTTTCAAATGCGCAATATTTATAAAACCATTGAAAGTTATACACACAAACGCCACAGGATTTCGTACAGATCCGATGCAATTATAGGCAAAATTGTTTTGTTCCGAATTTTCTGAACAGTGGAAAGGAAGAAGGATAATGGGGTATTACTCAAAGTCGCCTTTCTCTCATCCACTGACGATTAAAGTATATAAAGGAGTTATTGTATCATTCGCGCTAAGCCACTCGGAATACGGATGCTGCCGAACAAAATTAATGTTTTATTTTGAAGAGGAGCGAGAGCGACATTTTTGTCGTTGTACTTCATTTTATTTTGACGTAAGATAAAACATTTTTTTTTAATTCTTTTTATATTTTAAGACTCCTTAATCTGAGGTAATTTAGGCACTAGATTGAACCCAGTTTTATAAATAAAACTATGGGATTGTTGGTTTCAGTACAGAACACTTACCTACATATTAAAAAGTGTAATGTTATTAATTAATTGTACAAGGCGCGCTTGTGTCTCCTTCGCCATAGCCATAACTCTATCACAAATAAAAAAAAATGGTGTAAATCAAAGAAACTTAGTTCGCCGCAGTAACAAATATTTCTAATTCTGCAAAGGACTTCGTTCGCACGATAGTCGCAAATGATTCAACAAACACATTTAATTAAAATATTACTAACTAAGTACCTACTTACAAATTAATAAAAAAAGGCATCCAAAAGTTTACAGTGTTCTCGCATTAACACAAAAAGGAGCTTCATAAAATATATAAATAAACGACAACATTAAATTTCACTATTCTAGGACATATTCTACCCGTGTGCCCAGTGGCATCTAAATTCTAAAAAAAGGATTGGTAGAAAAATGGACTACACATCCATGCGTTATCTAAAACTTATTTCATTTAAAGAAAGCATCGCTGGGCGCTATACAAACAAATAAAATGTTTCTTATCAAGTCAGGGTTGATGTAACAAATAGTATCTAATCTGCTATGTGTATCAATCCTCACCGACCATCGGCTATCGAACATACAAATTGTACAATTGAACAGATATCAGGAGAAGTGTTACTATTTGCATGCCCGTATCGAGCCGCTTTCAGTTCTGCGATTGTTCAACTTCAGGCGCAATTGGAATGAATCACTGAAGTACTAGACGGTGTTTTCAGAATTCTATACCGAACAATGCTGGAGAATAACTGCCCTACTATTCTGCGTGATATGATGGACGGATAGAATTTCTATGGGCGCGAACTGAACTTGGGACTTTAATCGCATAGATGATTTTAATGCTGGATGAAATTTGCCACAAAGATAAATATTACCGCCTGGAATAGCACTGTTAATCCTAGGAATATGTAGGATAGATCTATACGAGAACGAAGCCACGAGTAACAACGAACATGCTTTTAAAAATAAATTCGAATTAGATACTGACCTCGTCTAGTTTTAATTTACGAAAATAATGACGTATATTTATCAGATGTACGTTTCATTGACACTGACAATGCATTCTATAGACGAGCGGCCGGGAAATAATAAGCTATATCTATAAAAATATGAGAAGGTTTCAAGTTGTTGTTGTTTCAATTATACCAAGACTTTTAGTTCGATGCAGTAGACTGACACACTGAGTTTCTGAGTTATCAGACAATGACGACTATGAAATTATAAAGTAACTAAATTAATCGATTCTGGAATAACGAATCAAACAACTTTTTTTAATAACATTGTGTGAAAATAACAAAAAGTAAATTGTGATTATAAAGGGGCGTGACAACATTGATATATACATTTTCTCCATTGAAACCCTTTTAGTATATACCTACCTACATATATATCGGTACACCTGTGACCAAATTCCACTAAACAAAGAAATAAAAGCCCAATTTAATTCTAGCCAAATTGATAACAAAACATCTAAAAAAACATTACTAGACCTTTATCAGACGCTGACAAATATAAAGAGAACATCTGATGAAATACAAGCGTTGAGTATTTTTCTTGTAAAACGTTGAACACCTAAAACAACTTTGTTACGGGCGTACGAAATTAAAATGGCCGTCATGTCGCGAAATTAAGCTATAAACTTACTCTGTTAAGCAACTGCCCGGTAGCTACTGCAGCCACTAGAAGTTATGAGTGTATGAAGTAGGTATGCTGTGTTTTTCTGGAACGTAAAAGTCAAAATCATGATCTTGCTGAAAGTTGACGTAATATTGTATATAGGAGAACTATCTTTGAATCCACTTTCTCTGATCAAATGCCTACTTTCTTACGTCGTGTTCCTCATTACTGAGGGTCGTGAGCACCTCCATGGTACACCTGGTATGGGTAATTGTGCCATTGGTTTCTATTTTCGGCAGCATTCACAGCATCGTGACGGTTGCCAGATTCGAGAGCACTACGGACCTGGTCAGACCAGCGCATTAGACTGCGGTCACGCGGTCTTTTTCCCTCAATCTTTCTGGCCACTAAGTATCAATTTCTCAAGATTGCTTTGCCTTGCTTCCTTGCGAGTTGACCGAAATATGCAATGACCCTCTAAATTTGTTCTCTCTAAATCGACAATATTCAAAAACAAAACAAAATTAGTGACTTATATCGTTTAAAAACATAACTATGTATCACATCCACGCAAAATGGCCTTTACTAGACTGGACCACAGCGGTAGTTTTCAGCAACAGCCAAAATAATAAGAGGATACTTAAAGAAACACCAGATTTCAAGCATGGTAGAATTAAAGACTTTCAGTCTAATGAGCACTCATTAGAGTGAAAGTCTTTAATTCTAAAATTTAATTATAAAAAAACTAAACAAAATTCATTTCAATTGTCAGGAAAACGGTGGCTGGACATATTAATTCATACTTAAATTAAAAAATATGTAGTAACCCATATGTAAACAACTATGTTTACATATAGGTTGAACATCAGAGGACACAAAACACTCACGCGTGCCAAATCTCTGGTTTAACAAGTACAAAATAAAATTCAAGGAGGAAATTTGTTAAACCCCGCTAGACATTTGAAGTAACTAGTTTTCATAAGCTACTTCAAACTTCTGCACACTGTAAACGTTCAAACTACACACATTTATCAACTCCAAACCCAAAATTCGATGACCAGAAATCATCGAATCCCTGTACCAACGAGAATTGACCGAAACGTGCTAAAATTCGTCACTGGTTAATGAAATTCCGATTGGTAGTTGCAAGCTGGGATTCTCGTCACCCACTGTAATCGTGTCATTCCGACCTGCCAATTACAGAGGTGACCAATGTGATGGTGTGGATACTGGCGGCGTGTTTTGGAGATCGTTGTAATTAAGTCTTTTTGTGTCTAACTTGGTTAGTGCGAGGTCCAAATTTTAGTTGAATTATTTTCCAGGGCCTATAGTATTATCCTACCAATGAGAGTTGAGTGTTTAAAAAAGTTCAGATGGAAAGCAGTAACAAATTTTGTTTTTTTTTTTTTATTAGCGTCACTTCCTATTCATCTTTTGTTTTAAATCAGAATGATGTTTTGTTCTTTACGATTTATGCTATTTATTAGCTTTATTTTAACATGTCAATCTTTTTCAATATTTTGTGTCTGTATCCTTGCTACTTTTTGTAATTATAGGTAATTATTTTTTTAATACAAATTATAATGTTAGTTTTGTAAGTGTAAGAGCCACCTTTGCGGTGTAAGTTTCTTCCAAAAAGTTATCTGGTGAACATAAAACGAGACTGATGATCGGCAAACACACAATAATTTGGATGTCCAGATTTATCGCGACGGGGCGCATACGCAACTTGATGTCGTGCACTCAGTAGCAAACAAAGACAAATGGAGCTCGGCAAAAGAACCTACGTATGTAATATGTGTAATAAAAATAGCTATTATCCTTAATTGTTCTGTTAATCTATGTTGAAAATATTATATATATTGGATAATCCACCTGCTTTCTACAAAGCTTTTCATCATTACCTAATCTAGTATCGTTATTTCATTCCCTAATCATTGACTGCTTTACAGCTACAATACTTTGTGTAATGTTCATCGTCTCCTGTGATCTTAAAACGGTGAAAAGAAAACAACGCGCGGAAATCGGCATGTCCTACGACCGAAAGGCTCGGGCAAACGGGCCACTGACCACAGCCGCTGGTGGCCAACGACAGCGACTTAACACACTTTTTCATATATTTTGTATAGACGCGCCGTATATGTATACCCGGTGGCAGCTATTCGCTACAGCATTGTCCACTACTCGCCACTTGTGGTCACTACGGCCCACATAAGACACCACTGTCTCACTGCTCCATCACACAGTTAACCGTTAGACGTTCTACGTATCACACATTCGTAAATGTCCAAAAACTTCTTAGGATATCTTTGTAAATGATCGAAATGCAAGTTACGTTTTACTGTAGAACCAGTTAAAATTGGATGAACCCGATATGGGCGGCGACCGCGTCGTCTGCGTATTAACAAAAGCGGGAGCAAACATTCCGTGTCGGAGTACATCGTAATAAAATGTGGCGGCTTCCGAACACCGGTGGCTGTCGCTCGCTTCTGACACTGTTACAATTTTACAAATGTGGCGGTAGCGCGCAACAGCCACCGGTGGCTGTGATCAGTGGCCCGTTTGTGCCGAGCCAAAGTCGGTAAACATGCGACAGCCACCAACCTGGCCACTGGGCCCGCGTGTTGGATTATCGCCCATTCCCTTTAATAGACGCTTGTGTACCAGCTGTAGAAACGTAATAGGCTCATTATAATTTTTTATTTATATTATCATTATTACGACCAAAGTCAAAAAATCTGGAGAAAAATGCACATGAAAATACTACAAACAACCCCGAACAACGTGGCGCAAAAATTCAATTAAGCCAGATGCTGGCTTTAAAACTAAGGATGTGTAACATCGGGTTGAAAGCACTTCTACAATGTAGGTAAGTATAGCGTATGAAATGTCTCTATTATGAAAACAAAATTGTATATTGTATTCCCTAATTGGGTAACAATACCACCCAGTTACATTTCCCCAGTTATTCCGTGAACTGTTAGTTACAGGTAAATAATTTTAACGCTACATTATTCTGTTTTGTAGTCTATGAACTGGTAACAGTTATAGAGTAAAGTCTACTTTCCACTGCTACGTAAGATGTACAACCAGAGAGCACGCAATCGCCGCGTTGATAGAAACTGACCTTTATCACATCAGTCTTAAAATCAGGAATGAACTGGCGTATTAAGAGCTTTTTTTTTCAGTATTATTACAGTACACATAATCGCCGCGTTGATAGAATCTGACCTTGATCACAATAGTCTTAAAATCAAGAATGAACTGGTATTTTCTGACCTTTGTTTCTCTATCGTCTACATAATTTATCATTAAGTGTAACTAAAGTATCAGTTACTTTATCACTAAAGGTAAACTGTGCACATCTCAAAATCAATTGGTACCTACATATAATTACACTATTTTGAACCCTGTCTCCTAATATAAGCTATAATGCATCTGTATCTTGATTGGAATAAGAAATACATGGACATCTTAAAATTGATAGTTGGTACTATTACCAACTAAAAACAGATACTAACCGTTTTTAGTTTGGCCATTTTCATTCATTTCACGAGATCAAGTTTAAGAGCCAACTTAATTACAAAAATTAAATTTTCAATTTTTCAATTTCATTTTTATTTCCAAGTAACAAAACTCAATTGGTTAGTAACAAAATTCCTTAATTCTATGTTAGTACTTAACTTAATTTACAAGGTTGGTTCGCGAATCGAACTAAAAGCTCAACATCGACGTGGAGAGCTTGCAGCAGCGATTCACGAACACACAGTCGAGCCTGCTTGCCACACAACGTTGAATTATGTTTGAAATGACTAATGACTAAGGCTATTTTTAATCATATTTGTAACTTAAACTCTTATTAAGTGCCTTTTGTGGTCGAGCGACCACAATTTTCCACTAACACGTGTGTACAATGATTGACCATCAAATGAAGGAGGTTGTTCAGTGATGAAATGAAATGAAATGAAATATTTATTTTGTAAATTGGTTATAAATAACACTTTTACACGTCATGTTTTTTTGCGTGTTAAGTTTAGCTAGATGAGGCCGGTATTTTCTAACTGACTACTCTGAGAAGAAACACCGACACAAACTCAGAGGTCATAGTCTCTTTTAATGTCCAGACAATTTGTATTTTTATATGAGAAGCATGTAGGTTCATGTCTGTGGTATTCTTTTGAGGAAATAACCACGCAAATTTGAGCGGACCTGTCCAGACAGTGCAAGCATTTGTCAGTTATCGTGTAGCTCAACTTAGAACTTAAGGAGCTCAACAATTTGACAAAAAATACCAACGGACGTTTGGGTAGGCCACACAAGTACTCAAACTGCTTGAAATCATTAAATAAATTATAGTGAAAGTAAAAACAACGAAGAAAGAATAACCTACATTGTCCTCACATTAACAATAATGAAATAATTATATATAAATAAAAACAAAAACAAAATAAATAGGTATATACAATACTTAACAAAACAAATATTAGAATCAATAAAAATATATCAACTATCAAAATTTAAAAAATAAAAAAGGCTCACGTATATCACTGGAGCAGCTCATTCCCAAGCCTTCTTGTCCTCAATATAATCTTTAATAGTGTAAAAAGCTTTCTGACATAGCTTACGTTTTATAAATAATTTTAATTTATTAATACTTAGTTTTTGAATATGGCTAGGAATTTTATTATAAAAACGTATACATTGGCATCTAAACGAACCACCTATTTTTTTAACCTTGTTTTAGGAATGACATATGTGTCTTTGTTCCTTGTATTTACACTATGAATATCTATGTATTTTTTAAACAGATAATAATAATAATAATACTTTTGTGTGCATACAAGAGATTCTCATAAATATACTGAGATGGCACAGACATAATATTAATCTCTTTAAATTTGTCTCTTAAGGAGTGCTTGGGACTTAATTTATAAATTGCACGAATGGCCCTTTTTTGTAATAAAAACTTTTTTGCAAAAAATAAAACCGACTTCCATATCAAAACACTACAAAGCCAAAAATAATTTTAATTTCGGTAGTCGGTGTTATTGGTTTTGTATTTTCTTTTTTTTTTCACACCGCCTTCCGAAATTAAAATTATTTTTGGCTTTGTAGTGTTTTGATATGGAAGTCGGTTTTATTTTTTGCAAAAAAGTTTCTATTTTCGTGCTTTTTAGTGGGTCAGTGAATTTTCCAAATCGGTTCGTAAATGACGGAGTTATGCGCGAACAAAAAACGCAATGCAGCGTAAACGAAAAGATCATCAACGTAAACAATTTTTTAGACTTTTGTTGATTTTTCAGAAACGGCCTGTCCGATTTAGATAAAATTTTCATGGGACCATTTGGAAAGTATGCCCTTTCTAACAAGATCAGAATTTTTCAAATCGGTTGGCAAACGACGGAGTTATGCGTGGACAAACATAAAAAAAAAAAAAAAAAAAAAAAATACAAACATCCGAATTGAGAACCTCCTCCTTTTTTAGAAGTCGGTTAAAAATATTGTGTGAATGTCGGCAGCATTTCCCCAAAGTAAAATGCCGTATGACATCACACTGTGAAAGTAACTAAAGTAGACTAAACGTGCTGTTTCGATATCAGTTAATCCGTATTTTTCTAACGGCATATGCTGCAGAACTTAACTTTTTTGACAATTTATCTATATCGGGGCCCCACTGAAGCTTCGCATCCAAAGTTATGCCCAAGAATACTGTGGTATCTTCGGGTTTCAATATTTCGCCCTTTATTGATACACTAGTATTCACTTGTCTAACATGAGGTAATGTAAATTTTAGGCATTTGGTTTTTTTCTCATTAAGAAGAAGATTATAAACATTAAACCAGCTAACTACAGTTGCAAGGGCTCTATTTACTTCTTTAGTAACCTGCTGTTGACGTTTAATTTTAAATAAAATAGAAGTATCGTCAGCGAATAGCACTATGTCATGATTTTTGATCAGGAACGGCAAATCATTTATATAAATAAGAAACAAAAAGGGACCTAAAATTGAGCCTTGGGGGACCCCCATCTTGACCACAGATCCCAGCGATCTTTTGCCGTTCACATCGACTCTCTGAATCCTTTCACTCAAATATGAGGTTAAAAGATTCAGAGAGGTGTCCCGGAATCCGTAGTGGTGCAGTTTCCTGATTAATGTCTCATGGGGAACACAGTCAAATGCCTTAGACTATCGCAAAAAATGCCCAATGCATCGCACTTATCTTCCCATGCATTATAAATGTGTCCTAAAAGTTCAACACAGTTCACACGGCATCAGTTGTTGAACGACCCTTTGTAAAACCAAATTGTTTATTATTGTGGATGGTGAAAAGTATTGAAGTAAATTAAAAACCGGTAATAATTCTACGCATATATGACAGCTTTTGCGATGTGCTACCGTGACACGAGGAAAAAAGTTTGGAAAAAAAAAATACCTATTTCATTATTCCCTGCCGGAGTCTGTGATTCCTGATTTTTTTTTGTATGTGGCATCTCGGAAGTAAATCTACCTGATAACTATTACCTGAGGGTCAAGAGTGAATACGTTACTTCTAGGTAAACGTGCTTCATCTTCGACCACATCAATGCTTAACATCAGGTGAGATAGTGATGAAAAAAAAAAAGAATTGTATAAACGCACGTCACAACTTACTCAGAGTTTCAACTGTCACAGGCCATCGAGTTTCTAATGATGACATACAGTGACAGGCTCGGATTGTATAGTAAGTTGAAACAATGCCGTGCACCAAGTGGTTGTCCATGTTAGCTACCCTGTTAATATCATTTACGTGCCACATTTTCGAGTATATCGTGGCCATAGGTTTATGTGAATGAGCCCACCTATATTTTCATACAAAGCTAAGCTAACACATGCGTAGCTTAGCACTAACCTGTAGTAGAGCAAAGCCTTTATTTAAAAGCGAACCGCAACAGAAATCTGTTGTGTTATCCAACTTGGAATAGGAAACGAGAGACAACTTGTTGTATAGATAACGAACTGGACTGCTCGTTTGTTACTGCGTTTGTGGTTAGGGTTTCCAGATGAGCTGGTAAATAAACAAATATTTGAAGTTATTGGGAATACTTTTTTGTGCGTATAGCTAAGGATTGGAATTCCCTGTCGGAGTCTGTATATCTTGATAGCTATAACCAAGGGATCATTGAGTGAAGAGTGAATAGGTTACTTCTAGGTAAGTGTGCTTCATCTTCGACCAAATCATCGATTACCATTAGACGAGATAATGGTCCAACGTGAGCCTATTATGAATGAAAAAAAAAGAATAAGAATGCAGCTTTTACTCGACTTCCCCAGATGGGAGAGATTGTTCAAGTTTTTTTTCTAATCTGTTTTAGGAGAGACTAGCTACCGCCCGCGACTTCGAAAAAGAATCCCCCGATTTTGAAACATTCTTCATTTGTGCTCCGCTCCTATTGGTCTTAGCGTGATGATATATAGCCTATAGCCTTCCTCGATAAATGGGCTATCTACCACTGAAAGAATTTTTCAAATCAGAACTACGGTTTCTGAGATTAGCGCGTTCAAGCAAACAAACAAACAAACAAACTTTTCCGCTTTATAATATTAGTATAGATTATAGTATAGATATGTCTGTAACAGTTTCAGATATCATAGTCATAGTCATCGTAGTTTCTTAAGTATTGTCTTAAAATACATCTTCGAAGCAACATGATTCCTGTGTGGGAAGAAGACGGAGTTATAGAAGTCGCACCGCTTTTATAGAACAAAGTCACGATGGAATGGGCACGCTAGAGGTAAAAGCTATATCGATTTATAAATACAATAATAAAGAATCTAGGTACATTTCAGGAAACTACATACATACATCATTGACAGTCATTACGGAGTCAGAAGCTTAAAAATCTGACACTGGTTGCGTTGCCCAGCTAGTGGGTAATCGATAGGCAGTCTTTCCACGTAGGCCATGCGCGCACTGCCTTGCGGTGGCCGCAATTGCGGTAGTTCTACCGCACCGGTAGAATGACCGGGGCCACCGGTGACTCTACCGCACGCGTTTATTCCACCGCAGTGCGCGCACTTCTATGACACTCCATACTTCACAGATTTTGCGTTTCCAAAACGCAACGCAGTGCGCGCACGGCCGTAAAGACTCAACTGTATTCGGTTAGACTGGAAGCCGACTATCATAGTTATGAAAAAATTGGCCAAGTGCGAGCCAGACTCGCCCATATTATTAATATATAATTATATATTTTTTTTTAGATTTTTCACTCCATTATTATAGAAGTTAGAGGGGGGACACATTTTACCACTTTGGAAGCGTATATCTTTTAAACGATTGACTTTATAAAAAAGTGGTTTTAGAAACCCCTGTGTCATTTTTAAAGACCTGTCTATAGATACTACACACGCACACGGTTTCATGAAAAAAATATATTTTCAGGTTTAGTTCCATGTATGGGGAGCCCCCTTTATTTTAATTTTTTTCTTCTTAAAATCGAAAAGCGGTTACAGAATACATCTACCTACCAAGTTTCACATGTATAGTCCTAATAGTTTCGGAATAAAATGGCTGTGACATACGTACGGACGGACGGACAGATAGACAAACAGACAGACGGACAGACATGACGAAACTATAAGGGTTCCGTTTTTTGCCATTCGGCTACGGAAGCCTAATGATACATTCCAAGAAGCACAAAGCTACAGTCATAAGAATATTCTACAGATGTAAAATAGATTGAATTGTCAGTCTAGGAAATATCATTTCACCTGTTCTGTATCACAGGTAAAGTTGGCAACCCTGTGACCACTGCAACAGTTGCCCGACTTTGTTTATTAACATAGCGACGAGTTTGATAAAGTTTGAATTAGATACCGGGCAGCGACGCGTGGCTATATGAATACATGGCTTAAGTTGTAAAGTTGCTGTGTGATACTTGTTTTGTTTAATATTATAATTCTTACTTTTACTGGTAATAATAGTATACTAATAGTAATGCTGTCCGATTTCGGCCACGGTAGCCAAACTTATGGGATTAGCCATCTACGTAGGAAATTTTATAGTTCACAAGTATATGTGTGCAGAGATGCAGGTGTGTAATGGACGCCGAGCTAAATGTACTTAGAATACGTTTTAGCATAAGTAGGATAGTTAAAATCAGTATAGGTTAGGTCAATATGTAAGTAGGAAATAGGAATATGTACGTAGGTAAATGAAACACATGTTAAAATCGTTATAATTCATCATACCTATTGTAAGAGAAACTTCGAGAAAGTTTCAATGTACCAAGGCCGACAGGTCGGAACAAGCGATTCTTGTTTGCTATTAGTAGATTTCCAAAAACATATCGTGACCCCCACACGAGTTCGACCCTCGTGCCAAGGGATATAAGACGGCAGGATTTTTCGAATAATCGTAGTATCCAACCATACGGACAAGAAGAAACACCTGAAGTGAAATAAGTCTGAAGAATATCAAGTATAGTAGTAAACAGTGAAATAAGTAGTTCAAAGTAGTGAAAGTAAACAGTGAAAAGTAAACAGTGAAATAAATAGTCCAAGTAAATAGTTTAAAGTGTATAAGTACTGAAACGTTATGAAAGTGTAAAGAACAATCAAGAATTAAGACTTTATAGTGAACATTAAATGTATATAGACTAGTATAAGTAGACATTAAGTGAATTTATGAAGAAAAAATAAATCAGTGTTTGAAGATTGAGTTTTATTGCAAGAGCTGTCGACGTATGTCGAATTGAACATATAAATACAGTCCACACCCATACAGTTTTGGTCCTTCGAGCCGGATATAGTTTGGCCATACAGTTTTGGTCCTTCAGAAGCCGGTTCCAGTTAGTTGTTCGAGAGCCAGACACGAAGAAAGAAAAGTCTGAAAACCTGTGAAAACTAAGTGCTAACCCGTGTGCTAACCGGTAACGATTGTGTAACTCAGCGCTTTTATTCTGCTAATAAGTTACTGTGCGCCGTCAACTGAACGCGATGGTTGTCACACGTAGTCAGAGTGATTTAGCAGAGATGGAAGAACAAAGGCGTGTCCTAGAACGGAGGGACGAAGAGTTACGTACGTCAGTGCGCCGCCGGGAAGCTGAACGCATAGAATAAGAACGACTGCGACGTATATCACTTGATCCGCCAGCGTCACCTCAGGTGGAAAGTATGGTTGGACCTACTACCATTGCAGATCTCGCCACTGCTGGGCCTTCATCAGAGCGGCAACAAGTCAGATCACCGCCGCGATCAATAAGGTCGACTACCAGCGTGACGACAAGACTAAGGTGGGCTGAATTGGAAGCAGCTGAAAAACTAGCAAGCATTCGACGAAGAGAGCTGGAGCTTGAAGCGGACCTAGTGAAGAAAAGGCTGGCTGCTGAGGTGTCTGTGATACAAGACGACCAAGAAAGCATCCATGAAGATCCACTTCAAGACGAAGGTCAGCATCAGAAGGTCGATCAATGGTTGCGCACCAATCCCCTCAGCTCACGGGGGGAGGGGGAGGACTACAAGAAGATCCGAAGCAAATTAAATTTGATGTGCCTAGAGGAAGATCGCCAACGCCAACGAGAGCCATAAACAGCATTGACGAACTAGCTGCGACCCTGGAGAAGATGGCCCGGTCGCGAGTTAGGCACACAGACTTGCCTACTTTTTCTGGCGCTGTCAGCGAGTGGCTGCCATTTAAAGCGGCTTATAGCGACACTACGAACATGTATAGTGTATCACCGGCAGAGAACCTTCAGCGACTACGAAGTTGTCTCAAGGGCGAAGCACGTGACGCCGTAGCAGCCTTACTACACGCGGCTACAGATCCTGACGTCATAGTGAAAACGTTAGAACAGTGTTTCGGGCGTCTTGAAGTAATAATAGACAAAGCGCTTGAAGATTTAAAGAAGATGCCAAAACCGGGTACCTCAGCCAGTGATTTAAATAACTTTGCGATTAAAATTCAGAACATTATCTACGTGTTGAAAACAATAGACAAACGTGGTTACTTATACAATCCCATGCTCACAAGGGAAGTGTTGGAAAAGTTGTGCCCACACCTGCGATCACGATGGTGTGACTTTGCCTGCGACAACGAGGGAACAGCGGAGCCAGAAATAGTGATGTTGTCTCGCTTCTTAATGCGTGAAGCAGACAGGGCGTTACGCTATACATACGCCCCGTCAACAAGCACCGCCACTGCAAGAAGAGAAACCAGGCCTGCTATAACTATGAAGAAGAAGCCCAACACAATATACAACACGGTCGAGCAAACTGAAGAAGAAGATCAGTGCCCTAATTGCAAACAGAAACATGTGCTAACTCAGTGCCCGAAATATAAGTCAATGACTGTGGACCAGCGATGGGAATTTGTGAAAGATAAGAAGATATGTTTTAAATGTGCTAATAAGAAACACAGGCGCATTACGTGTAGAGCAAAGTTATGCGGTGTAAATCAATGTCGCCGGCCTCATCATGCGACATTACATCAGGAAAGAAGAGAGTCGCCCGAGATTAAAACAGCGACTGAAAAGGCAGAAGAGCCTAAGGAAGCAGTCATGTCAGTGGCTACCAAAACAACCGCTGGCACGAGAACTGTACTATTGAAGATGTGCCCTATAATAATCACAGGCCCACGGGGGGAGGTTAGGACGCACGCTCTGCTAGATGAAGGAGCGACCATCACCCTCATTGATGAAGACCTGGCTGAAAGCATTGGTGCTGAAGGGACAGTGCATCCGCTGCATATACATGGGGTCAACATGCCTTCAAAGGAAAATGAAAGCAAGATCGTCACAGTGAAAGTTAGAGGGTTGGGCGAGGACAGCGTGACTCACAAGCTCCAGGCACGAACCATGAAGGATCTGAAGCTTCATCAGCAGTCAATTCCTGAAGCACTGCTGAAGTATGAGCACCTGCGCGACCTCCCGAAGAACGAAGTATGCTACGAGCCGACACGCCCCGGACTTCTAGTGGGGACAGACCACTGGGAGCACATCGTGTCTCGAGAGCTCCGAACCGGCGGCCCTAATGAACCAGCTGTATCTAGAACGCAACTCGGCTGGGTAGTGCATGGGACCGCACCACGACACGCTCTCACCATGAAGAACAATGTGTTTCACATATACGAACACGAGAAACACTTTCATGAAGATCAGCGGCTTCACGAGTTAGTCGAAGCTCACTTTAAAATCGAAGCACTAGGAGTTGCGCGAGAACCACGCATAAGCGACGCGAACCAGCGTGCCATGGCTATCGTCGAAAGAACCACAAAGAAGATCGACGGTGGATATGAAGTCGGACTACCATGGCGCCATGATGACGTCACTATGCCACCGAGTTACAACGCAGCGCTTCGTCGACTAGTGAAGATCGAACAGAAGATGGATACTAATCCTGAATTTGCGAAGCAATACTGCGCACAGATGAATAATTTATTCGAAAAAGGATACGCAGTGCCATGCGACGGAACAGAAGAAGCAAGTCCTGTCTGCTGGTATTTGCCTCACTTCACCGTGCAGAACCCAAACAAGCCCGGCAAACAACGACTGGTATTTGACGCAGCAGCCAAGAGTCATGGTGTATGTCTGAATGACAAATTACTAGACGGCCCAGACTTACTCCTATCACTCCCGGGTATTATATTCCGATTCCGGGAAAGAGCGATAGCCGTCACAGCAGACATACAGGAAATGTTTCTGCGTATTAAAATCAGAAGGGAGGACCAACCAGCGCAGCAGTTCCTGTGGAGAGACAGCGATAGAACGAGTGCCCCGCGTCATTACAAGATGACAAGCATGATATTCGGCGCGGCCAGCTCACCATACATGGCTCATCACGTCCGCAATTATAACGCGGACATACATGGGCAAGAATATCCTCGAGCACTAGAAGATATCAAAAACAGTCATTACATGGATGACCTAGTATCGAGCTATGAGAACCTAGATGAAGCCCAGAAGGCAGTGAAAGAAATAAGAGAAGTACACGCGGTCGCCGGGTTCACACTGCGAGGTTGGAGCGCCAACAACACGATGGTGCTTAGCGACATACCCCGGGAGCTGCACGCCACCACGCCTACACAACTGGGGGGAGATAAACCTGAGAACAAGATACTAGGTTTATACTGGAGCGCCGGACGAGATGAACTAGGGTTCACCACAGCCATGAACCGAGTTCCCGCCCCAGTACGAGAACGAACACGCGCGCCTACCAAACGTGAAGCACTCAGCGCAGTGATGTCTATTTACGACCCGCTCGGATTGCTGAGCCACTTCACCATAAGAGCGAAGATAATTCTGCAAAGTTTATGGCGACTGCAGATTCCATGGGACGAGCCAATTCCAGAACATGAAAACGAGCTATTTGCAGCGTGGCTCGCTCAACTCAACGACATCGCTCAGCTACGGTTGCCCAGAAGTTATATATCACAGAAGTATTTGGACATCGAACTGCATATCTTCTGCGACGCAAGCGAACAAGCCTACGCGACCATAGCCTACTGGAGAATAACGAACTACGACGAAACAGTGAATGTCGTGTTGGTTGCCGCCAAAGCTAAAGTAGCACCGCGGCGGGTACAAACAATTCCGAGACTGGAACTACAAGCAGCAGTCATAGGAGCGAGGATTGCTGACACTGTCCGCAAAGAACATAGAATCGAAGTAAGCAGAACAGTGTACTGGACAGACTCCTCCACAGTCGTGCATTGGATACAGCATGACATGCGACGCTACACGCCGTTCGTTGCGCATCGACTAGGAGAGATCGCCGAGCTTACCTCCAAGGAAGAATGGCGTTGGCTACCTACTGAACATAATGTAGCTGATGACGCCACCCGACTCACCGATGCACCGATCGACGCCAGCGATAGGTGGTTTCAGGGCCCTACCTTCCTGAAACTACCTGAAGAACAATGGCCCAAGAAGAAGACGCAAGAGGAAGACGATGATAAGGAAGTACTACACATCGTGGAGAACCAACGGGATAGCTGGCTGCCAGACCCTGCACGTTTCTCAAAGTTTGAGACATTAGTGAGAGCCGCGGCCAGAGTACTTGCCTTCATCGATATGTGTCGACACGCCGCAACAGGGCTAGAACTCCGCCATATAGAGCGAGCAGAGAAGGAGCTCCTGCAACGAGCACAACAGGAAAGCTTCGGCGAAGAACTGAAGAGAATGCAGTCATCTCGGTCACTCCCAAGAACGAGCAAGTTATACAAGTTAGATCCTGTGCTAGAAGACGACCTCCTGCGAGTAAGAGGCCGCATAGAAGCGTCTACCGCAGCCCCGGAAGTGAAGCGGCCAATCATTTTGGATGGTAGACACCAAATAACGAAGTTGCTAGTGATGCGAGAACATTATGCTGCAGGTCACGCCAACCGAGAACGCGTGACCAACGATCTGCGACAAAGATATTGGATCATTCACTTGCGACCCACGGTGCGCGCCGCGGAGAGAAGCTGTGCCCTCTGCCAGAGACGTCGAGCCACACCGCAAGTACCAGCCACCGGAGACCTACCACGAGCCCGCCTCGATCCATTCCATCGCCCGTTCACCAATTGTGGGGTGGATTACTTCGGACCAATGATGGTGAAGATCGGTCGGCGGCGAGAGAAGAGATGGGGCGCACTCTTTACGTGCCTCACCTGCAGAGCTGTCCACATCGAGCTTGTTGCATCACTGTCAACGGATTCAGCGATAATGGCACTACGACGAATGGCTGCGAGAAGAGGATGGCCGCGAGTGATGTACTCGGACAATGGGACGAACTTTAGAGGAGCAGACCAAGAACTCAAGAAAGCAAACGCAGAATGGTTGCCAGCCTTGAAGAACATAGGGCTGATCCACCGCATGGAGTGGAGATTTATCCCACCAGGTGCACCAAACCAGGGAGGAGCGTGGGAGAGAATGACACGCTCCGTGAAAACCGCCCTCAACGTTGCGCTGAAAGAAAAGGCAACGTCAGAAGAAGTGCTGAAAACATTGCTAGTGGAAGCAGAGTTTTCAATCAACGCGCGACCCTTGACTCACGTCAGCGTAGACCCTCAAGATCCAGAAGCGCTTACACCCAACCACTTCCTGCTTGGGTCCTCGACAGGCCTACCAACGACAGGGCCTTGTGAAGAAGCAGACAAAAGAACGTGGCGAGCCAGTCAAGCTCTCGCAGACAAGTTCTGGGCACGATGGGTCCGGGAGTATCTGCCATTGTTAGTTCCCCGAGGCGAGCCGAAGAACGCAGCACGACCCGTGCAAGTCGGCGACGTGGTCCTCATCGTGGACAGCAATCTACCACGTAATGTTTGGCCGATGGGCGTGGTAGAACGAACGCACCAAGGACCAGATGGAGGCATCAGAATCGTCGAGGTGAAGACCAGGACCGGAACTTTTCGTCGCCCAGTGAGCAAGCTCGTCGTCATTTTGAAGAAAGAAGAGGCTACGCGAGCTTCGCCGGGGGGAGAGCTGTAATGGACGCCGAGCTAAATGTACTTAGAATACGTTTTAGCATAAGTAGGATAGTTAAAATCAGTATAGGTTAGGTCAATATGTAAGTAGGAAATAGGAATATGTACGTAGGTAAATGAAACACATGTTAAAATCGTTATAATTCATCATACATCGTTATAATTCATCATACCTATTGTAAGAGAAACTTCGAGAAAGTTTCAATGTACCAAGGCCGACAGGTCGGAACCTGTCGGAAAAGAGAAAGTTTTGTGCGTAAACAACTTCAAGGTCACGACAAGCGATTCTTGTTTGCTATTAGTAGATTTCCAAAAACATATCGTGACCCCCACACGAGTTCGACCCTCGTGCCAAGGGATATAAGACGGCAGGATTTTTCGAATAATCGTAGTATCCAACCATACGGACAAGAAGAAACACCTGAAGTGAAATAAGTCTGAAGAATATCAAGTATAGTAGTAAACAGTGAAATAAGTAGTTCAAAGTAGTGAAAGTAAACAGTGAAAAAGTAGTGAAAAGTAAACAGTGAAATAAATAGTCCAAGTAAATAGTTTAAAGTGTATAAGTACTGAAACGTTATGAAAGTGTAAAGAACAATCAAGAATTAAGACTTTATAGTGAACATTAAATGTATATAGACTAGTATAAGTAGACATTAAGTGAATTTATGAAGATAAAATAAATCAGTGTTTGAAGATTGAGTTTTATTGCAAGAGCTATCGACGTATGTCGAATTGAACATATAAATACAGTCCACACCCATACAAGGTGTATTCCCTGATTCTTTTTTTTATTTTTTTTTATTTATTGTTTACTAAGTGCAATGTAGTTCTTATAATGTACAACGATGTCCCACAAAACTGAACACACAGTTTGATTGTTGGATCAATTTATAATCTATTTTAACTTATGTTATATTACTTAACTCACATAGCCCGATGGAACGGAAATCTGACACGTCTGGAGAGAAATCAGGCGTGCTTTACGAAGGACGGGGCTGGGTATCCCACCATCGACTTCCAAACCCCGGGCTAATATTGCGAAATACGTATCTATTAAAAAAATTCTATAACACTTTTTGCCTGATCCGAGAATGGAACCCGGAAATCGAAACCAAGAGCTCAGTAGTCGCGTTTGACGCTTTACCGAGGCAGTTGCAGCACTTCTACCGCAATGACTTAAATAAATACCTATCACTTATAATAGGTAGCTTAAGAGTTTATTTTAAACTAGCTATGCCCCCGACTTCGTTCGCGTGGAAGGATTTTTCCGCGTATAAAAAGTACAGCAGATAGATAGACAGACAAAAGCTTTTTGTGTTTAAGTATCGTGTAAATAACTAGAAGAACTTGTGAAAACACAGTAATTTCGAAATCACAGAAACATAGTTTTTTTTTGTTTTATATAAATAGTTGATATGTATTATTAAATTAATCATTATCATCTGTCTAGAATTTTCCTAACTGTGTTAGGTCGACATGCCGTGTAACCAGTTTGGCTGAGAACGTGTAAAAGTGTTATTTATAACCAAAGTGTATAAGTGTTATACAAGGTGTAACCGATTAAGCGCAATACCTCAGACACCCCAATTAGAATATTAAGTTATAAGTCTAAAACAACATCCGTAACTAAATAAATTGAAACCAAACCTAGACATTTTTATAAAATAGTTATCCTTACTAAACGCAACGTAGGTGCGTCATACAATATCCTTACGCAGATGCATACAGATATGCAATGTTAGCGGCCGACACGCACACGAGCGCATTTCTTTGAATTAAGGATTGTATTAATTTGTCATGATACTGTGTTTCCATTTTAATTTAAATGAAAGATGTTTCCGTCAAAATTTAACACCCATTTTTTATTACGAAAATCGATTCAGAAGCTTATTCTGAACCACTTTCAGGAATTACGTTTATTCTGTTACACGTTGTATATAAATAAACAAAAACAAGTATATTTTGCTCCAAATAAAGCTTGCAAAAACGTAATTTGAGTAAATTATAACGATATAAAAAATGACACGACTCGCGTGTCCTTCGCCACGCAGAAAATAAATCCGCAACGGATCGGTTAATCAAAACACGATACATTATTTCACTAGCTAGAAGGGCTTCCAAAGAACAATAAACCATCCACAGACTTCACAAATATTGATCGATTCCAGTGAACATTATGTAGTTACAAACTACTCTCATTATTACAAACCACTTTTAAAACTACAATAGATTATTTTTCAACTTTTATGCACCAAAACATAAACCGACAAACACGTATAAAAATTACTTTTCCGTGCTGAAAGTTTGTCGAGCACGCTAAACTTAAATTACACTTAGTTTTCTGTAAACTTCCGTGTTTCTTCATAACAGTATTATTTATAATGCTATTACATTCTAAAGTATTAATATTTTAAAGAGGTAACATTGTTTGTTTGTTTATATTTAACATGATGTTTTAGAAGTGCATGAAAGAAAGAAGGAATTAGGAAATAAAATACATTTATTTGACCCAGATGTAAAAATACATAATAAATACAAACAAAAATTAGAATAAAAACTTATTTATAGTCATATTTAGGGGACGTGTTCTAAATATTAAAAAAAAATTGGCCACAAAAGACAAAAAGGTTTTAAAACAAACGATTTTCAGTCTGTGTGTTAGTGGTGTAAAATGAGTGATTAATATAATATTAATGCGAATCAGCTGCCCAAAAGTAATTTCTCCGTAATATTAAAAAAAAAACATTTTGACACTATGCGTTGCAACTGCGCATGTGACCAACAGGAGTTTAAAAAGTTTAAAACGATTTACCTGTCTTGAGGAAACAAACCTTTTTTTTAATTAGATCTAATTTAAAAAAAAAAGAAGTTAGTATTTCGTCTCGACTGGCATTATTTTGCTAATTATTTTAAAATAATCCTTGACCTGCCATTTTTTTTTCGAAAAATTAATCGCTGTCTACCCTGAGAAGAAACACCTAAACAAACTCAGAGGTTAAGAACTCTTTTTAAATCCGTTCCGTTCTCTTTTTAAATCATATCAGAAATGAGGATGAGATAATGTCTGAGATGCTCCTTTTAAAATTCCGAACAGCAGTTGCCTGTTGTGCTCAGCTTATCTTTTAAGAAGCTCAAACGAGTTGCCGAACAATACCAAAACAAGGACATTTGAGTAGGCCGCTAAAAGTAATGAATTGACATTTATTTCTCATAAGAACATTATGGTTCACTTAAAATGAGATACAAAATATAGCATATCCTACTAATACTACTATACAGGGTTAATTATAAAACACCGAAAACGTAAACGTAAACGTGAACGTAAGCGATAGTATAAATCGCTTTCTTTTGCTTCGCATAGACTTCGTAACATTTAGGGCGTTCAATTTAAATATTTTTAATTTTGATAGTATAAATCGCTTTCTTTTGCTTTGCATAGATTTCGTCACATTTAGGGCGTTCAATTTAAATATTTTTATTTTTGTATGAATATCTGGTTAACTAAAATATGACGAATTTTTTAAAGTCATATAACAAAAGTTGTTGATTATGATGTTAGTAGTCCTGAGAGGTTTTCGGTGTTTTACATTTAACCCTGTATATTATATTATAAATGCGAATGTTTGTGAGGATGTATGTATGTTTGTTGCTCTTTCTCGCAAAAACTACGGAACGGATCCCAATGAAATTTAGTATGTAGACAGTTGACATCCTGGTATACATAGGCTAATTTTTATCCACTAGATCGGAATTCCCACGGGATCGGGATTTACGCGGGAAAAACCTCCCACACGAACGAAGTCGCGGGAAAAAGCTAGTAATTACATAAAAATATTCGTTATATTCCCATTACTCTCAACATTAACGGTATAAACTACCGCAGAGTGTCATACGCTACTTTTCAACCCAAAACAAAGTATGATTCCTCGAAGCCAAGGGGAAAAGTATGTGTTATGCATGCTCGCCACTACGTATTAAGTTCGGTTAGTTGGTCGAGTGAAAAGATTGTAATCATGGTAATCGTTTCCGCTGCCGTATTAATGTTAGCAAGCATTATAATTAGCCCCTTAATATTGTTTTGGGGTGTGTTAATAGGATTATTTTAGTTCATTTCCTTGTTTGTTTTGACGAAGCTATTACAGCAGAAAAGTCCAAGAAGCGTCAGGATCTTGTAAGCAGATTCCGTGGAGCGGCGATACATTTGTCGAAAACCTTAATATTGGTATGGGTTGCGTGTTGTATAACTACACTCGAAATTTCTACATGTGCGTATATTTTCGAATGAGAAAGCCGTGCTACATACTTATTTATTTATTTAAATACTATGAAAAACTTACATAAAAAAGAATTAAGATTGACACCGAATTTTGTTTTTATTCTACAAGTCTTCACTTGTGAAAAAAATAGTTTGCAAAAAAGGAAAATTTATGTACAAAACTAATAAGAAGCTTATATCCTATGTTCTATAAATTTTCTTATTAGTAGCAAATTATTACAACTTAAGTAGGTTAAAATCATTAGGATAATATTAATTAATTTTAATATTTTGGTTTAAGAACTTCTTGCCTGATGACACACTTCGTAAGGCTTTCAATAATTTCAAGATCATTAAAATTTACATACCACGCACTATCTGTTTCATGGCTTAGACCGTAATTTTGGTTGAAATGTTCCATTTTGCATTTAAGTAAATATTTTATTACAGATATTTAAGAATTTATTTTAGCTTGACCCGCTGGCAAATTTATTTATTTATAAAGTTATAATATATATATATTTATAATAATATATATATATTATAATAAATATATATTATATAATATATATTATAATATATATTAATATATAATATATATATATATAATATATATATAATATATATATATATAATATATATTAATATATAATAATATATATACATTTAATCAATTGGAGTTTCGAATCAGCTGATTTCAATTTAGACGTTATTAAAATACTTTCTACAGATTCCTTAAACATGAAATCATTACAAAGAGGAACAAAATCATAAGTCCTATCTATCGAGCCCTGCTCACCAATTTCACACATACTTTACAACTTCAAAGAGGTCTGAACTCCCGAATTACCCTAACTTGACTTTACGACGACGTAATCTTTGCTACTACTTAAACTGGTAACTTAATTAAAAGTTTTAAAGGACGTCAACTTTGGTGTAAGATATTATAAGGGGCTAGACGGAGAAAGCCAAACACGTTTTGTGACAAGAAAGCGTTTAGTTACAAATATTGTTAGACTGGTTTGGGTGACAATGCAAGTTATATTTTAATTTTTTTCAGTTTTATGTAATAAAAGACTCTTATGGACATTATGATATCTATGAGTATGTATGTATTTCTTCTTTTTATAGTATTAATGTGAGAAAACTGTATAATCATAGATTATATTTTAGATTATCACAGTCTACATAGTCATCTCATTACTGCTCTGGTGTCTCATTGTGTATGTAGCATCTACGGAAAATAAACACGGATACTTACTTCTCAATCCTCCAGGCAGTCTACACCCCAATGTCACCTGATAAATTCCTCGACATTCTTATTCCAGCAAAAATCTCCTAACTCCAAAGTTTACACGTATAATCTTCAACGCGTCATAACAGTGCCCCAGAGTCTTCCCAATTCGTCCCAACCCGATGCGTCCCGCCGTCGAACCGTTTACGGGTCATTAAGCTCTTTCGGACCGCCTCTAGGACCAATAAGCCACTTTGTACATAAGGACCAACCTATACAAACTATATATTTTTACTTTGGGTGTGTAGTGACCTGAGATAGGGCCCTTCCTGGAACTAATTTATGACGTGTGGAAAGTGTAACGCGGATGTTGGCATCCCATGTTATCTTATTGGTGCAGTTGATGTCAAGAATGGTGGCAAAATGGGGTTGTATAGTTTGATATTATTTCCTTTAACTATAGCTAAAATCTTGAGGCAGCTCTTATTTTGTGCTTTCACATTTTCAGAATGTTTTATGCTTAGAGTAATTAAGTAGGCAATCATACTCATATGTAATGCATGATGAGCTAACCTGTAAGAAATTAATACACTTGACTTTAAATCTACTGAATGAAATTGGACTACGTGTTCCATCTCTCAGATTAAGGAATCATCGACCTCTATATGTTTCTTCTGTGCGGTGTGTTTATCGGCAAAACTCATATATAATAAGAGCTAGCAGATCATACAATACAATGTGTCAGAGTGTTAATAATGATCTTGAGTTATTCTCCACCAATGTCACGAAACAAAAAAAATGTACAATCAGTTTTTCGAAGAATACTGCACCTATTAATTACTTGTATACGCTTCTGTATAACTTCTTATCTTATATTGTATAACTCGCTGCGAGTACTTTTACTTCTTACTTTCTTTTATCTGTCTACTGTCTCTTGTTCTATTCTGATACTGTCTGTGAAAACTTGTAATTGTCCTTCTTTCAATATTCTTCATCTATCTGTATCCTAGCTGTAAGTTTTCCAAAGAAAATAAAATAATAAAATAAATTTGATCAGCGTATTCAATTGTTGGTGAGCCAAATAAATAAAATAAAAATAAAATAAATTTTCTAAATACGAAGATAGGGCAGAAGATGATTACTGCATAATCTTTAACAACTTAAATCTCCGTTACTTTCAGTCTTGCCAAGGGATAAGCTCAGATTGCTCCAGCTGCTTACAATTGGTACCCCACTATAAATTAAGATAAGACCTCACAGATTGAATGGATTAAATAGGTACTTAGTTTCATTTACTTTCGATTGCATCTGGGTTCTCGAAATTTTAATTATTAACAAATCCTTTTAAAAAAGGATTTATATAACGTGTAATTTAAAGGGTATATACATACCAAGGGCACGGCTTCTTTGGATGATAACAAACGATATAGCAAGGGTTTTGTAATCCTACGTCTACATGTGTGGAACTTATTAGAAATTTCAATACATTGATACCAGAGACCGAATTTTTCAAATTAAGAAGAACGAAGAGAATTATCGTTTTATTGGCAAGTGACGTGGAAAGTGATGACCCTCATAGTGCTGTGACACGTTTGTTATTACTGGTATTCAAGGAACATATGAAACCAATAATTTGGGGTCAATTCTGTGAGTCACTTATTTTGAGCTGAAACTTTGCATAGAGACTCCATACCAGATATTGTCTTCAGTCCTTTTGGATAGATATGGGGTTTCCGTTACACGTTGTATATTTAAAACAAGCCAAAACATAGTCGTAGGGGTCGATTGTCGTGGTTAAACAAAGCTGGCCAAGGTCAGTCCATAGATTAATAAACATAAACATCTTAACATATTAAGATTCTTCTGTGCCTCGGAAAGCACTTCCGCTGGTCGAAACTTTCTGGTCGAAAGCTAGTAAATTCGACAGTAAACTTGCCATGGGGTATGTTGTTATCCAGTCACCGTTTTGTTGAAGTCAGACAGGCAGTCGAAATATTGAAAAAGCCAAGCTGATTATTTGACGAGACAAGAGATTTTTTATTCGAAACCCATTCAAGCACAATAACCCCACGATTTACATTAAATTTTTGCATAAAAATATTCGGCGATAATGTATGTAGCTACAAGTTACAATGTTTGAACAAGTCAAAGATTGCAAACGCTTGCTTGTTAGCAAAAACGCTAGCTGGCAAAGTTACACGGTTGATTAAATTTTAATCAGAGTTTATTGGAGTTACGTCAAGCGACCGAGGTTAGGGGTTCATGCATTAAGCATATTGGTGCAACCGAGCTTTAGTTTTTGTAGGAGGCTTGGAGAATTATTTATGATAAGCATGTGGGGGTAGATTTATATTGTATATGCGGAAAGTAGGTATAGCCACACAAGAGGATAAGGTACTCAACATCTTTAACTAAACTTATGTGATACCAATATGAATTTTGCCTGTTATATTGGTATCACATAAATTGAAGAATTAATTGAAGTTTATTACTGCATAGCCACTCATTCAAGTGAGGACGTGCGACAGGCCGCGCCGTAAACAAGTTAGATCACTAATAGTCTCAGAAATTGGAATAATAAAAATATGTTCAAACCATAACCATGACTGACCTACCTACATATATTATGTACCATGATAACAAGGTAAGTACGAGAAAAATGGAATATCATATCAATAAATGATATTCTATTTTTGTCTTACTTACCTTGAAATCGACGTTATTAACCACGTAACTTTTTCGACAGCCGTGTAGTTTTATACCTTTTCAGCACCGTGATGGTGACGTCATCGAAACTATTATTACTAGTACTCTACTACACCTTTTTCGGGTGAAATCTGGGATCGTACAGAGGCTTTGTAGATTGAATGAAAACGGCGTCATTAAAATGCTGAGAACTCGCTGTCCTTAGGTATAAGTCAATTTCTCTTTTTCACGCCCCAGCCTCTCCGGAAGACGCCCCGGGCATCGGGGATCGCGAGCCAATCTCTGGCCACTGTAGGCGCGGGCTTGCGGGCGGCGAGCAGTCTGGGTTTACGGCGCGTCATGTTCCACGCTCTCCTCAAAGAGCAGTCAGCAGCATTGACGGGAACCGACAGGGCTATTGCCTGCCGATGTCGTGGAAATGTTCTTATCGCGGCCCCGGAACGTAAGGGGAATGAAGGAACAAGGATTGTTTTTAGTTTTTTTTTTTTATCGAAGATAACTAACAATTTGGGTAGAATTCACATTACTAGTAATCTTGTTATCCCCTCCAACTAAGCTAAATATGCTTGTGTCTGGAATGAGTTCACGGCAATAGTGTAATGGGTGGGATTCGAACTCGGGACCTCTCGATCACAAGTCCGACACCTTATCCATTAGGCTATTGACGCTTTTTAGACAGTAGAAGTCTGACACTCCCTTCCGCGCAACCTGTAGCGGGAGGAGTCATTAGATGATTTTCCCACCGAAAAAAAGGTATAATTATTGTTTTCTGTTGTGTAATAATTAATACATTATTTTATTTCGGACAAAAACCATTTTTTTTTTAATATACAAACAACTGTGAATACTAATTTTAGTACTAACTACTACTACTCTGGTACTTACTATACCAGAGAAAGAAATCATTTGTGAAACCGTATCCAATGCCCCAGAATAGGACTGTCCCACCTATCCGGTACAGTGTTTAGGATGCTGTTGGGGTTGACTCGTACCCTGTGTATTGTGGAGGCACCTCCCTTGGGTATAATAGTACGAAAGCCATCTATTAAACAAATACTAACTATATTATAAAAACTGGAATGTATTAAGTTGCCGGAATTTTAATCAGATAGAAACGTCTTTAGGGTCTTTGTTCTGCCGCAGAAACCGTTTTAGACACTAAGACCAATTTATTCAAATATAAGACCAACTTCGAGTTCAAGATTAAGTAATTATGAAGCCATTAACCCTAAAATTATATACTTACCAGCTAATTAATTCTACACGCTTTAATTTCTTAAGCAACGTCCAAACTCCCAGTTGGCTATCAAAAGACATCAAATGTGGCCTTTCACGCGGCGTAAGTTCATTAATTAATTTTTAATCAGAATCTATAGCCTTCGTGAACGATAGAGGAGGGTGGAGAACTAGAGGGGATGATTGGGAGGGGGTGGTAGATTGAGTTTTGTTCCACGGAATTTTATGAAACTTCATCCCGTCGGTAATGCTTTTATGCTGAGCATGGAAACCCTTGATCAAACTCTTTATTGCTGCTAAATATATTTTAGCTTGGCGTGATGGGATGGAATATTCATGCGTGGGATTAACGCTTCGTTGCTGCAGTGATTGCACGGAAAAGTGAGCTGGGTTTAGTCAAAGATGTAGTCATGTGTTAGGTTTTCTATTTTTCAAGATTATAGAAAGAAAGAAAAGAAATAAAAAACTTTTATTGACACATGCTATAAGTATACACACAGTAAAAAAAATAAACAACATCTTATTATTTTTAAAAGAAATACATTAAAAAATAATAGAATTGATCACATCTAAGACTATTAATAATACTGTGTGACTCTCGGTTGCGCCAAATAGGCCCAGTTCAGCAAATTGCCGGACAACTAGTGCCCGTTTTCAATTGGACCTAACGGTGAGTGTACGGATGTCAATCAGTTCTATCATATATAATATAATAATGATACACATAAAATATAAACAAAATAGAAATAATAATAAAGTATTTTAATAATCTAATAGATAAATATATATACAACACATATATGTGTATTCCCTGTAGTTGCACGCGCACTGCCCGTACACCACAAAAGATTTAATACAATTTCACGGGATCTTAAATAGTGTTAGACATAAGCAAACAAAAATTTAATATTATAAAATATTTATTTAGTTAGTGCATACATGAGATGACACTATTACGCAATAAAAAAGAAAAACAAAAGATATGAAATATTTGAAATTAAGAAAAATATAAATAAAGCTACAAAAAGAGGTTTTATAGGTAATATAAAACCTACCTTCTTGTTGACTCTAACAAAATTGCCAGGCCAGAAAAATAAAATAAATAGGTATGTCAATCTGTGACAAAAATAAATATTTAAATGAACTTAATGTACTAACATTATTCTGTATCTATAGGTAATATGATTAATTTTGAAACTTAAACTTTTTGAGACAAACTACTCATAACAAGCTTTAAACCTCCATGTAACAAATTCAAATGTTCATTTCCTATTATTAATTGAGTAAAATAGCATTTCTTTGGAAGAATGGCTGGAAACTTCTTTGCGAAGGGCAGATCTGCATTTGTTAAGCGTCCACCTACTCTTAGCATATTATTTTTATCAATGAAAGGATTTAAGGATTTTAAAGTTGATTTAATTTCCTTATTATTCTCAATGCATTTTAACTCATCTGAAAAGTATTGAAGTTGAACACCTCTTATTAAAGTTTGAATAGCATTTCTGATTTCTTGAGCAGAGAGGCTTCCAGTATTTACCGGTAACTTTTTACATTTATTTATAAACCTTAGAATGTATGACATAACAAATACACATTTATTAAAACTCGAGAATTTCGTGAATATTGGTAACAAATTACTATGCTTATCCCTGAGAATACAATGTTGAGTAACATTTATATACATATCAGAGTTCTCTTGTTGTTCCGTGTAAATCAAAGGAGACTCTATTCTGGATAAGTAAAAATTGTAATTGTTACAATTTTGTAAATAATCTGGTCCATGCCACCACATTTTATTTTCACATAGGTTATGTGGATCACAGCCTCTAGATAAGATATCTGCTGGGTTATATAATCCAGGTGTGTATAGCCATAACATATTATTTGTAAACTTAGAGATTTCATTTACTCGATTACCTATATAAGCAGGTAACTTAATGCTATTAGAAGAACTTAACCAACCTAATACTATTTTAGAGTCACAAAATAAATGAATAGTTTTTACATTAGGAAGTAAATTGGAAATTTTATGTACAAGTTTAGCTAGTAATAATGCGCCATTTAATTCTAGCTTCGGCATAGTCAATTTTGAATGTAAGGGAGCGATACGCGATTTTGATCATAATAAGTTTACGTGATATTTACCGTCTACTTTTACCTTTACATATGTACAACAGCCATAAGCAGTCATCGACGCATCACAATACCCAATTAGCTCAGTTTTATCAGATTCAAACATGTGCAAATAACGCTTTACCTTAATATCAGACATAGTAGAAATCTCTAGATTAAATTGTTGCCATGTTTTGGCTAATTCAACAGGAAGTGGCTGATCCCAGTCTAGGTTACGTTGCCAGATTTGTTGCAGTAATAATTTGACTCTAACTATCAGAGGGCCAGCGAAACCCAGAGGATCAAACAGCCTACTGATTGCGCTCAATACTGACCGTTTTGTAGGGATAACCGGATCTTTTGGTGAAGACACCGTGTTACCACTGAGTTTCAATACGTACTCCATGGGCTCGTACAAAAGACCAAGTGCTTTTGTTGTGAGACACTCCCGGTCCAAGTCTCTCTGTTCGAAAACCAACTTATCTACAGGTAAATCTGACAATAGACTCTTCTCATTGGAACACCATTTATGCGAATCAAAACTTCCTAATTGCAGAAGATCAGTTAGTTCTTTTTTTTACTGCAAGGCGTCTTGAAAGTTGTTTGCATCGGTAATGATGTCATCACAATAGGAATTATGTAATATAGCTCTGGAAGCTAATGGATATTGACCCCCATAAGTGTTGGCCAGCTCTATTAGACATTGTATTGCTAAATAGGCAGAACTAGCTAAACCATAAGTTATAGTTTTTAATTGTAAGCATTGTAATTCCTTATCTGGACTTTCGTGCCATAGTATATTTTGGAGAGCCCTCTGATCGGGGTGCACATTAATCTGTCTGTACATATGACGGATATCAGACATAATAATATACTTATATGTGCGAAATAAAATTAATATTTCAAACAATTGCTTTTGATTAACAGGCCCGTTGCATAATATATCATTTAAACTAATGCTACCTTTAATCTTTGCACTGCCATCAAAAACGACACGTAAATTATTTGTTTTTCTGTCAGTTCGTAAAACTGCGTGATGCGGGAGAAAATACAAAGGTTGATCATTAGGTGAACACGTGTTGACATCAATTACCTTTGCATGTCCCAGCTCAAGATATTCATTAATAAAGTCAATGTACAAGGAGCGATATAAATCTTCCTTAGCAAAACGTTTCTCTAAATTATAAAAACGCTGCAATGCAATACTAAATGACTCTGAAGTATTAATTTGTTTTACATCTATTTTTAGAGGTAATTTAACCTCAAAACGATTATTATTTAAAGTAACTGATTGATGAAATATTTTTTCACAGTGTTCTAGCTCCGGTAGTTTTTCAGAGTAAATCTCTGGGACCTTTTCAGTTTCCCAGAACTTACTGACCAGAGACTCAAGACTAGGAGTGTGCTCCACGACTGCATGCATGGCAACGGACTTATGAGTAAAAGATGGAAAGAAGTCACCTGAAATGACGTATCCAAACCGGGTATTGAGCAGTATCGGATCCTCTGGACTTCCCTCAATTTTCCTATCCTTTATAACTCTAAAGAAAATATCCGCAGCTAACAGTAGTGTTATTTCACCTGGAATATAGAATTCAGTATCAGCAAGTGTCACATGTTTAGGTATATTGAACCTTGATAAGTTTATAGGTCTTTGTGGTAGGCTACCTGTGACCTTATCGACTACTGCACAAGTGACAGAAATATTAAAGTTTTCTGTCATAGAATGTAATGATAAATTGACAGCTTTATCAATTTTATGTATTGGCTGACCCCCCAATGCCACAACATTATGTTGCTGCGTGTATGTTGGGATGCCCAGCTTATTAACTAAAGCGTTTGTGCAAAAAGATGTTTGACTGCCACAGTCTAACAATGCACGTACTATATATTTATTTTTCTGTGAGTCTGAAACTAAGACCTTTACAGTAGGTAAGAGCACATTGGTGCTTGATTGCTTGGAGGAATACAAACTCACCTCAGGTTGCGATATTTGCTCTTGGTTTTGATGTGCTTGAGCATCACTAGGCATAGACCTGTGCTCATCACGGTGTATTAAAGTGTTATGAAATTTAGAGGCACACACTGCACATTTGAAATTAAAACGGCACTTGCTAGCATGGGAACATAAACATATTTTACATAAGTTATTCGCCTTTACGTATTCTAAACGAGCGTTTAGAATACGTAATTTTATTTAAATTTATTTTAATGTCCATAAATGAGCATTTATGGACATTAAAATAAATTTAGGACATTTAAATAATTTGTGAGATTGACCACACAGTTTACATCTTGATGCTTCGGAAATCTTTGAGAAATTAACAGCCTTGCTCTTACTGTTTACAAAAGATGGGCTTACCTCCAGGGACATTGCCCTCTTATCTAAAAATATCAATAGTTCATTTATTGTAGGCATACTTCCCATATCCCTATCTGCGTGAAATAGCCTGACGGTCAATGGATCAAGCTTGCGGGATATTATGCAAACTAAGATTGAATCCCAGTAGTTGACTGGCTCCTTCATATTCTTGAGGGCAGCTATCTGCTGTCGGACCTGCGCCACCAAATCTCGTAGCTGTTGAGCCGTACCTCGGTGAATTGCCGGCAAATCGAGAATCGACGTTATGTGATTGTTGACAAGCAGCATCGGATTGTTGTAGCGTGTCTCTAAAATCTTAACAGCAGAATCGTAGGATTCGTTGATCAGCGGCAAGTTGTCTATTAGTGTAAGTGGTTCTCCCTTAATATATTTCTTCAAATAAAAAAGCTTTTGAACATCAGATAGCCTTTTATCTGTGTGTATTATGGCCGTGAAGAGGTCCATGAATGGCTTGTAACAAGCAATATCCTTTCCATCGAAAGTTTGGATATCAATGCTCGGTAAATGTGTCGTTTTATATTTATCAAATGAACCCTGCTGGTTAGATTCCTGTGAGGATTTCATTAATCGATTTTTGAGTCTTTCAATCTGGACTGAAAGCTGTGTGACTCGGTCATCGACCTCGTCTGAATCAGGCTCATCTTCCTGCACTAGAAGCTCCATTTCTACTGCCTGATATTGTTCGTAAGATTTCCGTAATTGTTCCTGGCGAAAAGTGACATCTTCATAGTCAAGTTCCTCAATGGTATGAGCCTTGAAGTAGTTTTCAAGCCGCGTTATCACCGCCTTTCGTAGTCCGCGTTCGATACGGAGCTTCTTTACAAGATTTTCTGCCATTATTTTTGTAGTAATAGACGCGGAGGAGCGATCAGAAAAATATATGTCGCTCTCCGTGGACATTGATATTCATATAGCAGGTTAGTATTGTACTTAGCTGTGCTTGTTATGTCCTTGGCTCCAATCGCACACGATTTTGTATGTACAAAATCTGAACGCGACTATCGGGCGCACAATTTTTTTTTACACTAATATTAATTAGGCACTGGAAAATAACTCGCGCACATACCTACTAATACCCATCATTTTATATTTATTATGACACCAAATTTGTAGACATTAGTTTTTTTTTTTTTTTTTTTTTTTTTTTTTTTTTTTAGGTAGGGCCACTTGTAGATCAGCACACTAAGGCTGTGAGTCTACTTAACCGGACTTTCCTGTGGTGACCTCTAATAATTAAATTAAAGGCCCCCAGCCAGGGCTTACAAACTAAAATTTTACTTACTACTAATGACCGCACGCTAAGGGCACTCCCTGCGGAGTACGGGCCTCGGCATAGCGGGGTCATTTTGGGAGGGCAGCAAAGGGACAGGCTGGGTCGTGTTTAGGGGAGTATTTATTGCTACTGGCTCAGCATCGCGGGCTGGCTCGTTTGGCAAAGGTCGGGGAGGATTTCTATTACAAGTACGCGGACGTCGCGATGGGCCTCGTCGGCGAGGCCGGAATACAGAACGCGTTTTGTGTTTGTGTTTTCTAAGAGTGCTAGTTTCCCTACTGCTCTCTTGTCGGATGGTGATGGGGTCGTCGGGCTCGTCTAGGACGTGGCGCGGGCGACGAACCCGAGAAATTTGGGAGGGTCTGTATCGGGCGGCCGATACGATCAGGGGGTTGGTGTGGGTATCAGCAGAGGTGAAGTAACGCACTGACATGCGTTTCAACACTTGCTTTATGGTAGGGAGTTTGAGGTCTACGTGGAGATCCTCATTCCTCAAGTACCAGGGCGCGCCCGTGGCCTTTCGGAGAAAACGGTTCTGAAGGACCTGCATCCTATGGATCTGAGCCGGACTGGCATGGGCAAACACCGGACAGGCGTACGTCATGATAGGACGTATGCATGTCGTGTAAATTCGGATTTTACACCTAAGGGAGAGCTTACTGTGCTTATTCAGCAAGGAGTGAAGCCTACCGAGAGCGAAAGCGGCTCGCGAGCGAACCTTCTTTATGTGCTCAGTGAATTTGAGGAACTGGTCTAAGATTACACCTAGGTATTTGGCTCGCTTCTCCCAGGGGATCGGCTTGCCAAACATAGTGATCGGGCTGGGGAGGGTGGGTTGTCTATAGCGAGCCCTGCGAAACAGGACTGCTTGACTTTTGTCAGGGTTTACCTCAATCCTCCATTTCCTAAACCAATCGCCTAGTGCGTTGGCTGAGGTCTGGAGGGTATGAGCGATGCTATCGGGACTTTTTCCCGAGTAGTAGATGGCCGTGTCATCGGCAAATAGGGCTAACTCTACTGGAGGGCTTTTTGGGATGTCGCTAGAGAATAGCGTGAAGAGTGGGGGAGAGAGCACGGCGCCCTGAGGGACGCCGGCTCTGATAGGGCGGGGAGTGGAAAGCGCTCCTTCGATACGATATCTGAAGGAGCGGTTCGACAGAAAGTCTCGAATGATGAGCACGAGACGATCCGGCACACCTAGTTGGTATAGCTTATAAATTAAGCCATTGTGCCAGACTTTGTCGAAGGCCTTCGCTATGTCGAAGAATAGGGCCCCCGTCATCAGACCGCGTTGAAAGCGGCCGCTAATGTGTAGACATTAGCTATACAGAATTGGTTTTATACGGTATTCCCTGGTTTCGGCACCATTTTTTGTTAGACATAAGCAAACAAAAATTTAATATTATAAAATATTTATTTAGTTAGTGCATACATGAGATGACACTATTCAAAGAGTATGTAAAACCTAACGGTAAGAGACGGAAGTGCTATAAAAAAAATTTTTAGCAAAAAATAGAACCGACTTCCAAATCAAAACACTACAAAGGCAAAAATAACTTTAATTTCGGAAGGCGGTGTCAAAAACGAAAATATATACAAAACTAAAGACACTGCCTTTGCCTTTTTTTCACGCTTTTTAGTGGGTCGGTTTGTAATTTATATAGTCACAAAAGCCATAATGTCAACATCTTATCACCTTTTACAAAATATTGCTTTTCCCGATGCATAGCCGTTAATGTTTGAGGAGTTCTCCTGGTACTTGACCATCAACTCTACATCACCATATGTATTGTGACGAGCATAAAGTGTTTAACATCCGTACTCAAGTAATCGAATCGCAATCCACGAAATACTTATTATTAAGGAGTTTCAGTGGCCATCTGTGGTCTTCATCATCAGTTCAACTTCCTCAAATGGTACTTTTCGGAAGCAACTGCTCAAGGTACTATAAGAAATACCCAAAACGCTATAGGTGTGCCTATAATATTTGAAGAGTTCCCTCGATTTCTCCAGGATCCCATCATCAGATCCTGATTTCGTAACAATGGGACCAACTAGAAAGTATACCCATTCAAACGCAAAAACAATTTCTCAAATCGGTCCAGCCGTCTCCGAGTTATGAGGTAATAAACATAAAAAAAAAAAAAAAAGTTTTTAAAAACGAATTGTAAACCTCCTTTTTTTGAAGTCGGTTAAAAAATAGCGATGTATGAAACGTGCACTCTAGACTAATACCAACCTAACAGAACCACGACGTAATACATACCTACTGCCAACATAATGTCATTATTAGTGATGACTGTGGTGACTGGCGAAAACGTATCGATACCGGCTACGAGAGATTCTGGATTTCTTGTTATTTTTACGAAATAAATTAATGAAAGAAAGTTTAAACTCAGATATTTTTAATACATATTTATTCAAGACATTAAACATTAATCTACTATTAACTTATAATAATTTAAAAAAAATATTTTAGTATTTAGAACAATCCGTTTCCAGTATGATCGTCTGTTTGTGAGGTTGATGTTGAAGGTTCTGTAACATAAAAAAGATATATTATCAAAATATGGCTGTTCATCAAATACAAGAAATATATTGACATATCCGTTAAAACAAGTAAACTATACTAACTTGGTTCATACAAAAAACCATGGTGGTAGTTATGTTCCTTCTTTGTAACTGACGATAATTCTGTAAACAGTTCTTCTTCGTCAGTTCTTCTGGCTGGCAATGGTTGACTGCTAGCAATACAATATAGTGGAAATCCAACTAAAATGTCATCAGATAATGGTGTAGATGAGATTTCCAGACACGGAATAGCAGTTTTCTTCAATCGAGTTTTTTTTCTTGAAATCTTTACTCCGGAAATGGTTTTCACAAAGATTTTTTTTATTACTTAGATATTTCAACTGATGCAACTTTTCTATTGGCACATAAACTAAGTCTTCTTATCCTGTTGCTTTGACCCATTGTTTACACCTAAAAAGAACCATTGACCAAAATAACTACAATATGTATTATTATGTGCCAAAATTTTACCACTAATATATTTTGTTGCAAGGAAATTTATAATGACAAAAGAAACTAATTGAGAAAACATCGATTTCACTTTCTTTTTAAGTACCTAATTATCATTTTCATGATCAGCTTAGCCTGTAGATGTTTACTGCTGAACAGACTTCTCGTCATTTCAATAACTAAACATCGATATTGATAAATCCAGGTTGATGGGTAAACACTATGTAATGTTTTGTAAAAGTTATTTTCTTTGTTAAAATGTACTAAACCTTTAGGAATTGCACTAGAATTGACTTCTTTATAGAAATAAATAACTAATTATGCCTACCGTTCTTCATCTAATGGAAATTTAGCCATAAAAACACGTTTGTTATCACCAACCCGGTTACGTTTTTATATGACAAATTTCGCACGTTATTTTTCTCATATTTCTTTATATACCACAAATTTCTCATATTATCTCTCATATTTCTCAAATTTCTTCCAACAAAATGATTTTTAAATACACTTTTATGCAATAAACACGCAAGAATAATAACTTTGGAAAACCAAACAAACAAATTGTCAAACGCTAATGACAGTCTGTGACAGTCAAAATTAGTGTTGCCCAAACGAGAGTCTCGCAAGAGTCTTGCAATTAGCGATTATCCTATTGCTATTTATTAAACGGTAGTTGAGATCTCAGAACAATGTAACAGAGTAGGTACATTTTGAGCTTGAATTGACATAGGCCAACCAAATGAATCAATTTATTTGAGACTCTTGAAGACTCTTGCGAGACTCTCATTTGGGCAACACTAGTCAAAATGGCGGTCGATGCAATCCATCTATGTTGTGACGAATCATAGGCCGATAAATCCACAGAGTTCTAAGTGTTCTTCTTAATTTTATCGGATTATAGAAGCCATTAAAAAGAACGTCCGTTTCATACATCGTTTTTTTGTATACGAGTTTCGCCAGACTGACACTATTACGCAATAAAAAAGAAAAAACAAAAGATATGAAATATTTGAAATTAAGAAAAATATAAATAAAGCTACAAAAAGAGGTTTTATAGGTAATATAAAACCTACCTTCTTGTTGACTCTAACAAATAGATTACGGACATATTCTCTGTGTCCAAAGGGCCTCGCAAGTTTGGATGGAATACCCTGAGATTTTTTAGTACCAATCAAATGTTGGTCTAGTGGTCAGTGGCCCTGACTGCTATGCGCAAGGTCGTGGGTTCGATTCCCACCCAGGACAAGTGTTTGTGTGATGAGCACAATCAATTATTCTTTGTCTGGGTGTAATTTATCTATAATATGTATGTATTTAGAAATATATATGTATGTTTATCAGTTGTCTAGTACTCATACCACAAGCTCTGCTTAGTTTAGGACTAGATGGCGTTGTGTGAAAGTTGTGGAATATTATTATTATAATATATCAAAGTCCATGGACTTTTGGGAGGCAGCAGTTCACCATTGGGTGAACCGCTGCCTCCCAAACTAGAGCAAGAGTCTGTATTTGTTCACAATGTAGCTTTAGATTTTGGTAGTATTCATAAGTAGAATACATTAATAATAATCAGAAGATCGTGACTAAATAATATAAACAGCGGCAAGGGTCGATCTTCAATTATAAGCAATGCTTTTTGAGGTCGGTTTGTGGATGGCTAACCATCTTAACATCTCGAGATCCTCGGTGCCCCGGTAAACACCGACAGTCGGGATGAACGCATCCCGTTACGGGTAGTCAGAAACTAGAAAATCTTGATACTGGACTTAGCATGGAGTATCGAATTACCCAACTACGAGGTTGTGGAAGTCAGATAGGCAGTCATTCCATCTATACTAATATTACAAAGAGGTAAAGTTTGTAACTTTGATTGTTTGTTTGATTGTAAGGGCTAAACTTCGGAAATCCTGAACCGATCATGAAAATTCATTCACAATTAGATAGCTACACTATTCAGGAGTGCTATAGGCTATATTTTATTATGATTGAGCAAAAAGTTCAGAGAAAAATAATGGCATATGTGTATTAAGTCAGCGGAAATTGGGCAAGATGTGATGCTTTACGCGTGCGCTGACTAAACGGTTCGGTATAGACGAACATAATGTTCATCAACAATGTTGGTCTCTATTAGTTCTACAAAAAAGTCCGCAGTACTGTGTAGCTAGCTTTTATATTTGAATCACTACAAATGCTTTTTTATTAAATGAAAGAAATAAATTTTATGTGAAGTTGAAATGTCTTTTTCATGAAGAAAACATGAATCTATATCAAAATAAATGATTTCGTCATCAAGATAATTTTATGAAGATAAAATTTGTCGCTTAAAGTATTATTTGGTTGTGTAATTTAGGAGATAGGTAGTTTAAAAGTCTTCAACAATTAATATAAGTACCACATCCAAACCAGCTAATTCTAAACAATGAACCTAATAAAACTTAGTACCTACTAAGAACTACACAACATAATTGCATCACAAAAATATAATTGACGCCCAACGAAGTGGGCACGGGTCAGCTAGTGTAAAATATTAGTTTAGCTGCATCTGGTTAGTCTAGAATCCGATCCGAAATAGAATAAGGCTGAGCAAATGATAATGAATCGCTTGATTAAACAATATTATATTAACACATAAAACAACTTTTTCGTCTACACTAGCGGTCGCTCAGTGGTCGAAATTCAACCGTAATTTAAATGATTTAAAATGCCTTTTTACAGAAAAAATGAGCTTTTTCTGTGCCAAATGCTTCAAACTTCAAAGTTTTTGCTTGACGTATCATTATAGTAGATTCTTCTTATATTAGTGTAATAATAGCTCATTTATTCGACAAATGAAGTTTTAAAACAATTTCGGCCTAAAAAGGTTCTTCCGGTCATTGAAACTGAAAGCGTTAAAAAAGGAATTAAAGACACAATGTTCGGGACTTTAAAAACTGGGACGCATGAACTGCAGGTCCTTTCTCATGGATACACTCAAAGGTCAAGGAGTAAACTAGATAAGTTTCCTTGAATTAAGTAAATGAGATGATTTCAAGATGTTTAAAGACGATAAGGGGCCATCCATGATCGCTATATATTCACTAGCTGTGCCTTCAACTTCTTTCGCGTGAGAGGCTTTTCCCGCAAAAATCACGATCCTATAGGAGTTCCAGAGTAAAAGCCTATAATATGTTGCTCTATAACCTCCTCTACCTTCCAGTAAAAGAGAGACGTTTTCTTTTTTTTAGTGTGTGGCATCTCGCAGGTCAATCTCTGAGGTTGTCGGCAGGTTAACCTGACTTGCCTGTGATTGCCTTAATTAATTAATAAATTAAAGTCTCCAGCCAGGGCTGAAGAGTTACTGTCGAATTTTTAATATTACTATGAATAGACCCACTTACACTCGCACTTGCCTGGGGCTGGGAGATCACTTAAATACTCGCATATTTAACCTATGATAATATAGTTTTAGCCAATCCTGAACTTTTCGCATAGATAGTGCCATATAATTATTATTATCTGTACTGCATATTTAGTCATATGGAATATTGGACGATATGGTTTATATAAAGATTATATGTTAAGTGTTCACCCTAAGATTTTTCTGCCTCTAAACGTGAGGACTTTTAAGTGACTCACTTCCTAATATACTACATATTATCCTGTGTATAATAGCTGTTAGTCCTCCATACTGGTTAAATAAATAAATAAATAATCAGAGGTTTATACTGTATATGTTTAAAATTTATAAAAACAAATTTCAAATAGAAATGATAAGTAAATTAAAAATGAAATTTATTTTTACTTGAACTCCGGACATACCAATGGAATGTTTTAAGCAAAATTGACTATTAGACGTTTAAGATCCAACATAAAAATTAAAATATTAGGGATAATTGACAAATCCTGTATACTATTTTGCAAAGTAACTTTGTTAAACAAGCCCATACTCATCATATGCGAACCCCAAGTAGACCGGGAGCTGGTGACAGGAGACGTTCCACGATTTTCTCGTGCAATAAGTAACCCGAAAATATCAATGATAGTCGGGGTTTTAGCCCCCCCCGCGCGTCCTCTTCATAAGGAAAAGCGCTTTTCTTTGTGTAGCGGATTTTCGTGTTTTTTCGTGATAGTATACTGCATGCCATTGTAATATACGGAAGTTTAAACAAATTAAAGCTGTAATAATTGATGGCATGCACTCCGCAGCGGCCCAAGATGATCATAGGATTCTGAAAACCTGAACAAAATTAAAGGGCAATTCCGTGTTTTGAAATTGCATGCCGATATAAAGAATGGAAGTTTTTGTAATAAACACACTCTGGAAAAATTGGCATGCACCCCTCGTATGACCAACGGTGGTAAATTTCCGGATAACTCTGTAAAATTTGAACGCAGATTTTCCGTGATTCCAAATTACTCCTAATAAAAATGAATATATTTTTACTTAATTTTATAACAAAATAATTATCTAATTCAAATGGCATGCGTGTTGAATAAGCCCATCGTATTATAAATAATAATAAAAGTTGCAAAAAACACTGTGCAAATTTAGGTGACTTATTTTTGCATGCCGTTTTGTATTTCATTAATTTACATTATTTCAAGTTATGAATGTAAATGGCATGCATGTAGCTATAGCCCAACATACAAAAATCGTGAAAAAACTGAATAAACATCACTTTCTCAATTGAAAAAAAAAATCTGAATAATGCCGTGACTTCTTCCTGCATGCCGCTTTGTATTTTGTTAGTAGATACTATTTTAAGCTGAAATGCGAAATGGCATGCATTTAGCTTCATGAAAATTGTTTAAATAAACGAAAAAAGATGGTCACGGTTTATATTTATTTTCTCAATACTTTGACGAAAAATTGTAAAATCAAAATTTTCAATTCTAACGATTCGAATCTCCCAGTCTCTAGTCTAAACGTGGCCTATTATACGTCAACTAGCACGAGGGGTCGCTACTACCCTCCGGTAGACGCTACACCACTGCTTATACATTTTTCGTCTCAGGGTACATGTCCATTCTTCACAGTATTATAGTGAAAATTTATAAGATAGCTGTCCAGTACATGTAAAACAATTTTCATGAAGTTACATGCATACCATTTCGCATTTCAGCTTAAAATAATATCTACTAACAAAATACAAAGCGGCATGCAGGAAGAAGTCATGGCATTTTACAGATTTTTTTTTTTCAATTGACAAATTGATGTTCATTCAATTTATTCACAATTTTTGTATGTTGGGCTGTAGCTACATGCATGCCATTTACATTCATGACTTAAAATAATGTAAATTCACGAAATACAAAACGGCATGCAAAAACAAGTCACCTAAATTTGCACAGTGTTTTTTGCAACTTTCATCATGTATGCCTCTATTTTGCAACATCCTGGTGTGCATGTCAATTTTCCTACTATTAATTAATGATACAAATTAAGTATCCTTTCAATGGCATGCAGTTTGGAGTCACGGAAAATCTGTCTTCAAAATTTACAGAGTTATCCGGAAATTTACCACCGTTGGTCATACGAGGGGTGAATGCCAATTTTTCCAGAGTGTGTTTATTACAAAAACTTCCACTCTTTATATCGGCATGCAATTTCAAAACACAGAATTGCCCTTTAATTTTGTTCAGGTTTTCACAATCCTATGACCATCTTGGGCCGCTGCGGAGTGCATGCCATCAATTATTACAGCTTTAATTTGTTTAAACTTCCGTATATTACCATGGCATGCAAAAACACGAAAATCCGCTACACAAAGAAAAGCGCTTTTCCTTATGAAGAGGACGCGCGGGGGGGCTAAAACCCTGACTATCATTAATATTTTAGGGTTAGTTATCAAGCCTTAAAAAGGCATGCACGACAAAATCGTGGAACGTCACCAGCTCCCGTTCTAAAGAAAACACTCTCACGATTATAACTCAAAAATTAATTAACCGGACCTCTAATTATGTCCCATAAAATTAAAAACACAATTTAATACCCTTAAAAGCATGAGTGCCTTTTCATAAGACCATATAAACTCCCCTAAGCACATATAAAACAGAACTTACCTCGGGTAATGCAATTTGGCTAAATTAACTCATTAGTCCAAAAATCGCTGTCCTTATGGAAGGTAAAGTCAGAAGCTTTTGTTAGTGTACGTAATTATCTAATTTAATGAAATATTAATCTTATGTCTGTACACTTAAATGGGTTTTAGTGTACGTTAAGGTTTCGTTAGATAGGAGTTAAAGTGGTGGAGAATGGACGCTTTTGTAAGTTGAATGGAATTGCTGGTAATTTTGTGTAGGCTTGAATCTGTGCTTAGTTTTATAGTAAGTATATAACGCAATAAAGGCAAAAAAACTGTACGGTTGCTGTTTGCTGGACCTTAAAGCTCTTCAGGTCCAAAAAGAGCCTCTTTGACGACACTAGAATAGACGTAAACGTAAATAATGTTATGTGGAATCTCTCAGTCACATCGAATCAGTCGCCATGATAAAGAAAAACGCCATGCACTCTATTTGATTACTACAGGTGGAGTAAATGGACAACGTTTTGGAGGTTCCTTCTTTGTTTGCTCAGCTAAGGATTTGAGTGCTTATGTTGTTTCTGATGGCTATATCCCTCCAAAACTTTGTCTCGAAGTCGAGTGAATGAGTGAATCATATACATTCAAATATTAGTGTTTCCTGACCAGTAGATTAGAACTCTAGAAAAGTCAAGTAACTTAAAGGAGACCTAGTGACCTGAAATACAGGCCGCAAGCCTAGTTTGGGCACCAGTCTCCCACAATGTTTACAGTATAAAATAATTACAATATATTGTGGCAAGAGAATAAAGATTATGATAGTTGTAACCTCAACTTAACAATCGTGTCTTAAAGTCCACGATATCACTGCTTACTGTTTAGTGATATTTAGATTTATCTAATACCCAAACAGAACACAGTAGGTCTATTTATTTCTTCAGTGTAAGTTGATAGGAGTAATGAAAAGCTCACAATTTTCTAATCAAATTCAATCATCTGCCTCACCTAATCCTTATTATGTGTGTTGAAATTGGCTTTCTGTCAAGCAGTATGCAGCAGTGTACCAATGCTTTTTATAGTACGATTGTCTTACCGACCTTGACAATCATAACTGATCGACGCTCTAAACAGATTTTGAGAACGTAGAGACCTGTTAATATTTAACCACTAGCTCCTCAATTTTCTTTTCAATCTGGAATATACAACGTGTAACGGAAACCCCATATCTATCCAAAAGGACTGAAGACAACATCTGGTATGGAGTCTCTATGCAAAGTTTCAGCTCAAAATAAGTGACTCACAGAATTGACCCCGAATTATCGGTTTCATATATTATGTTTCTTGAATACCAATAATAACATATATATATGTATATACCCTTAACGTATGTATATACCCTTTAAATTAAACGTTGTATAAAACGTATGTATACAACGTGTAATTTAAAGGGTATATACATACCAAGTGCACGGCTTCTTTGGATGATAATAAACGATATGGCAAGGGTTTTCTAACCCTATGTGTAAATGTATGGAACTTATTAGAAACTAGCTTTTGCCCGCGACTTCGTCCGCGTGGAATAGTTACTTTGGGCTAACGTTAAATTTAACCCCGATTTTGAAGCATTCTTCATTGGTGCTCCGCTCCTATTGGCCTTAGCGTAATGATATATAGCCTATAGCCTTTTTCTATAAATTGACTATTTAATTAAAAATATTTTTTCAATTCGAACCAGTAGTTCCTGAGATTATCGCGTTCAAACAAACAAACGAACTCTTCAGCCTTATATTATTAGCATAGATAGCTGTTGCCCGCTACTTCGTCCACGTTTCCGTCGTTTTTCGTAAAAAAAGTAGCCTATGTCCTTCCTCACGGTTCAGTGATTTTGATGTAACACACAGATAAACTTTCGTAATTTAGTAGAGAAATATAATAATTATGTCAATCTATAATACTGTTGAAAAATATTGCAATACCGAACCGCACAATATTATTGTTAATAGCTGTGCCTGCGGCTCCGTCAGCGTGTAACTTCTTGTGTGTTATTAAGTAAATGTATTGGTAATATTGTTTAGATCACGTTCACATGAGGCTTAAGTACCTATAGAACGACAATACTTCAGCGCAAAGCTTCCGGGTAAACTATGTTGAAAGTTGACCCGTCCGGCACGTGAACATAAAGATTTCTAGAACTGCTAACCCGGGAAAGAGCGACGTACAACTGACCATGCGAGAAACAACTGACACTGAGATCTACTCCAGCAACACGAAAAGTCTGCCCTTGAGCCTTATTAATTGTCATTGCATAACACACCGATACTGGGAATCGCGTTCTTTTAAATTGGAATGGAAAATTATTTGGTACTAGCTTTTGCCCGCGACTTCGTCCGCGTGGAATAGTTACTTTGGGCTAACGTTAAATTTAACCCCGATTTTGAAGCATTCTTCATTGGCGCTCCGCTCCTATTAGCCTTAGCGTAATGATACAATATAGCTGTGCCCGCGACTCCGTCAGCGTAAGTTAATGTATTGGTAATATTGTTTAGATCACGTTCACATGAGGCTTAAGTACCTAGAGAACGCTTCGACCGCGAGACGTGTCGAGCGCGGCGACCGATTCTCAAAAATAATCCTTATAGCATGATTCAGTATTCACGCGCGATGGCTCCCCATACATGGAACTAAACCTGAAAATATTTTTTTTCATGAAATCGATGCATGTGTGGTATCTATAGACAGTTCTTTAAAAACGACATCGGGGTTTCTAAAACTACTTTTCCATAAAGTCAATCGTTTAAAAGATATAAGCTTCCAAAGTGGTAAAATGTGTGTGTGGCGGACACAACCTCTAACTTCTATAATAATGGAGTGAAAAATCTAAAAAAAATATATGTCTGTAGATCTTAATATAAACTTTCAACCAAAATTAGTTTGAACGAAATCAGTTCAGCAGTTTTTGAGATACAGCATATTTTCTAAAACCGCAAATATAACTTTGTAATTCATACAAACACTATGAAAAACAAATTTATTCGGCGCAGTTGTAAAAAATGTAAAAAAGCCAGTTTTAAGAAATTTGTAAGGTTTTTTTTTTCAAAACAAATTTATTTGGCGCAGTTGTAAAAAATGTAAATAAGCTAGTTTTAAGAAATTTGTAAGGTTTTTTTTTCGTCAAATAAATTTGCATATTATATTATAGTTACTACGGAACCCTTCATGGGCGAGTCTGACTCGCACTTGGCCAATTTTTTTATGGAATAGTTAATAATGTTAACTTTTTCAATTAGGGGTGACTGAGAGTGTTATAAACGTAAGAGTAGACAAATATTATAATCAGAAAGCTTCGAACTGCTAAGCTATCGGGAGTTACACGTGTTATTGTGAGTCAACCATAAAAGTTAGACATATGCTGTCGTGGGATATTTTTTATATAATTTTAAGGAGAACATTTCCGTCATGAAATGATTTGTGTAGCTTTAACCATAAAGGTTGCACACGCGACGGAAGCTTAAAAAATGAAGTTTCCCAACATTTCCCTTCACTGCTCTGCTCCTATTGATTGTAGCGTGATGAAAAGTATATTATAACCCGCTCAGGAGTATGAAAAATAATTGTACCAAGTTTCGTTAAAATCCGTCGAGTAGTTTTTGTTTCTATAACGGTTATACAGACAGACAGACAGACAGACAGACAAAAATTTAACTGATTGCATTTTTGGCATGAGTATCGATCCTTAATCACCCCCTGATAGTTATTTTGGAAATATATTTCATGTACAGAATTGACCTCTCTACAGATTTATTATAAGTATAGATTATGAGAATTCTGGGAATAAAGGCGGTTTCTCCTGCACCGCAACCTGTTAAAATTTGAGCCTCGATTATATTTTGTTGCAACTGGGTTACTTTTAGCCGAGTTCCATTGCAAAGTTGTGGTGGTTTTAAATTTCGGAGCAGAATAATAATCAGAAAGCTTCGAACTGCTAAGCTATCGGGAGTTACACGTGTTATTGTGAGTCAACCATAAAAGATAGATATATGCTGTCGTGGGATATTTTTTATATAATTTTAAGGAGAACATTTTCGTCATAAATGATTTCTGTATAGCTTTAACCATAAAGGTTGCACACGCGACGGAAGCTTAAAAAATGAAGTTTCCCAACATTTCCCTTCACTGCTCTGCTCCTATTGATTGTAGCGTGATGAAAAGTATATTATAACCCGCTCAGGAGTATGAAAAATAATTGTACCAAGTTTCGTTAAAATCCGTCGAGTAGTTTTTGTTTCTATAACGGTTATACAGACAGACAGACAGACAGACAGACAGACAAAAATTTAACTGATTGCATTTTTGGCATGAGTATCGATCCTTAATCACCCCCTGATAGTTATTTTGGAAATATATTTCATGTACAGAATTGACCTCTCTACAGATTTATTATAAGTATAGATTATGAGAATTCTGGGAATAAAGACGGTTTCTCCTGCACCGCAACCTGTTAAAATTTGAGCCTCGATTATATTTTGTTGCAACTGGGTTACTTTTAGCCGAGTTCCATTGCAAAGTTGTGGTGGTTTTAAATTTCGGAGCAGAATAATAATCAGAAAGCTTCGAACTGCTAAGCTATCGGGAGTTACACGTGTTATTGTGAGTCAACCATAAAAGATAGATATATGCTGTCGTGGGATATTTTTTATATAATTTTAAGGAGAACATTTTCGTCATAAATGATTTCTGTATAGCTTTAACCATTAAGGTTGCACACGCGACGGAAGCTTAAAAAATGGAGTAACTTCTCCCGTTTTCCCAACATTTCCCTTCACTGCTCTGCTCCTATTGATTGTAGCGTGATGAAAAGTATACTATAACCAGCTCAGGAGTATGAAAAATAATTCAAAGACAGACAGACAGACACAAAAATTTTTCTGATTGCATTTTTGGTATCAGTATCGTTCCCTAATCACCCCCTGATAGTTATTTTGTAAATATATTTAATGTACAGAATTGACCTCTCTACAGATTTATTATAAGTATAGATTTCAATACATTGATACCAGAGACCGAATCTTTCAAATTAAGAAGAACGAAGAGAATTATCGTTTTATTGGCAAGTGACGTGGAAAGTGATGACCCTCATAGTGCTGTGATACGTTTGTTATTACTGGTATTCAAGAAACATATGAAACCAATAATTTGGGGTCAATTCTGTGAGTCACTTATTTTGAGCTGAAACTTTGCATAGAGACTCCATACCAGGTGTTGTCTTCAGTCCTTTTGGATAGATATGGGGTTTCCATTACACGTTGTATACTACTAACTCCTAACAAAGGGCCAAAGTAAATAGAAAGTACAATAATTACCGCTCACCAACGCATTTATACGCACAAAGCTTCCCTATACACACCCACCACTACGCTAGCCCACAAACAATGCATTTTAAAACATAATTAAAGTTGACGACTCCCGAGTCCCGCTCGAAGCGCATTGTGCCCTCGTATTGTTGATTTATAATTGTTACCGAGCTATTTTTATTCATTGTTTAAAGAAATTGCTCTCACCTAGTTTGGATTTTAATTACTTTTCTTATAGTTAATGAGAGGGGAGTATAGAACGGTGGGGAAATATATCTCTCCTATATTATATTTGGTGTTGAGATGGTGCAATTACTTGTACAGGTTTCTACTCGCTATTCAGGTCAAAAGCAAGCTATTTGGTTCTATCAAAATTACGGCCTATTCCGTGTGTATGTCTCAATTTGGCTAATCAGAATGCTTACAGTTACTCAAAGGGCTATAAAAATGGCTCGAAAATTTATTTGCATGATCAAATCAGAAACGAAGACATCCCAAGAAAATCATGGTAACCGACATAGCCCGAAGAATTGGCTAACTTAAGAGGTCTTTAGAAGGTATTATTTCACGCAGAACTGGTTGTTGATGGGGCTGTAAGGTGTCAGAGTAGCGCCCAACCAGAAGCAGGATTTGAAGACTACCATAAGGTCAACCGCTGACCTAGTAAAAGAAGCATATGGACAAGGTCTGAAGTCCAAATAATGTTGACTGTAATCTTTTTTTGAAAAGTTATCAAACGACTCTTTCCGCTCTAGGCGGAGCGGAAGGAAGTGGCAGACTTTTAGTGACTAAAAACCTACCTTGTCCCTTTATTTTTTTTTTTATAAACTACATGACCTACAAGTGACACAAAACAAAGCAATTAAAACTCAATTACAATCACTTAACACCTACGAAAGAACTTTACACTAAAACTAAACTATTTAACCTACAAAAACTGTATACATATCACACATGCATATTAATAATGAAAATTAAAACTAGCAATAATAAAAATATTAAAACGCTATACTTGCAACAACCACGCTTCCATCTAACAAGTACACATCCTCTTACACTCACACTCACATATCACACAAAGAGAGGACATACTACACATACAGTATGTTAACTAACAGAGGGTGTTCCCGTTAACCCGCAATAGTATAGCATCCATACATGCTAAAAAAAATATTACCATTCAAAAACATACAACGTTTCTTTTACGTATCAATTTAACATTTTTAGTGAATATTTTAATATTAAAAAAAAATAAAAACATTTTGTTTTCGAATGGTAATATTTTTTTAGCATGTATGGATGCTATACTATTGCGGGTTAACGGGAACGCCCTCTGTTAGTTAACATACTGTATACTTTCTTCTTTGTTATTTTTTAATTTACTTATTTTATGTTAAGTTGCTATTAGTCGACCATTGTATCGGTTACTCAAGGGGCATGGCCTTGAGAGCCGAAATACAGGTTTTGCCTAGTTCGGCCTCAAGTTCTACTACTTTTATGGACAATTAAGCACTATCATGCACTGAATTATTTTTAAGAAACTATGTACCTACATATATCTTGGAAATTTTATCTTATCTTAACAAAATACACTTACAAATCACATTCAAACGCAAAACATACCACTACTACGCTAGGAATAGGGATAGTATAGAACTGCCTTCGATTAAAACACTGTATATAAGAATAACTATTCAGTTTGAGGGAGCGCACCTTTATAATATGTTACCAAACGAAATAAAAAATTCCACATCAATAAATATATTTAAAATAGATTAAAGTTGTATTTGGCCAACCAGCAGTAATAAACTACTTACAAAATGTACTCGATAGATCGAACAACAATGTTTATATTTAAGATTTTGGTCCGTTTATCGAGTCTAAGGCCCAATTGGCTGCGAAAAAGCTGGGATTCCTAGCAAAGGTGAGATGGTACTTCTCACCGGAACAGCTGCTCAACCTTTATCAAGCGCAAGTTCGGTCGTGTATGCTCGTATTTCTGGGACGGATCTGCCAAATACCAGCTTGATGCACTTGAGTCTATCGAGAAACGGGCCAAGAGGCTCATTGGCAACGAGAGGCAAAGCTTCAGAGCCTTGAACATCGGCGGCGTGTTGCAAGCCTGTCAGTTTTCTATCGGTTACATTTCGGGGAGTGTGCGATGGAATTGCACAATTTAATTCCACCAAGCCCGTTCCATCATCGGACTACAAGACAAAGGCCGATGCGCCATCGTTACATGGTGGACATCCCACCCATACGCACAAAACGTTTTGAGAATACTTTCATCGTGCGTACAGCTAAGGAGTGGAATTCCCTGCCGGAGTCTGTGTTTCCTGATAGCTATAACCTGGGAGTCTATCAAGAATGAATAGGTACTTCTAGGCAAGCGTGCTTCATCTTCGACCACATCCTCGCTTAACATCAGGTGACCATCTCACCAAACGTAAGCCTATCAATTATAAAAAAAGGTTACTTTTTATGTTAATTTTCTCATATTTAAGTGACCTTTATATGCTATTTTTGCGAAATAAATTTCTTTAAACCGAAGAGAACTAGCAGTGTAGGTAGACATCACATCACAAATCCGACACCTTAGCCATTAATTTAGTTCCTCTTGCATTCTAGGACCGCGGTATCTTGTTAGAACATTCCTACAATCCCGGTAGATAATGTTCCTATCGGGCCCCGTCATCACTGCTGCTGCTTTGGCGCACGTGAAACACGACGCGACGTTGATTGGGGTCCTCACCAGACGGTGATATACTCCTGCTAGCTGTCTGATGACCGTAACCTGATGTAAAGGCACGTTCAAGTTCGATACTCCAGAAAACCCTTCATTAATTTACGTTCAAATCGTTTAGAAAATGTTAGTAAAAATTCATGTCAAATCTAATTTATTTATTTATTAAAATCTTATCCAACACAAAAAGGTACAATGGCGGACTTAAATTATTTTATTACCCCCGTCATTTTAGTTTCCCCGTCATTACTGCTGACTGCTCGTTGAGACGCCCATGAATCACTAGGTGACGTCGATTGAGGTTTGGTCCTCACCAGATAGTGATCCGCTCCTGCTTGCCGTCTGATAATCGTAATCTAACTTGAAGGTGCCATTCAATTTCATTCACTCCAGAAAACCAGCGTTTTGTACCAGCCAAAGTATTGTCACTGACGGCGTCAAAACTTTGATTTCACAGTAGACTCACAATGGAAGTTTTATCAAAAGGAAATCAATGCTGGAAATATACCAAGTCTTCATTAATTTTCAAGGTAAATAAGAAACAAAACTAATTTTCCACTAAGGATGCGACTGACAGATAAATAATACCCGTAGATAACCATTGTACCACCCGAAACGAATGCTTGAATCTGGTTAGCAACAATGGAATAGCGTTAATACCAATTCGGAACGAAACATTTCCAATTTCAAATGAAATCTAGTTCAAGCGGTTGAACTTTATTTTAAGGAAATAGGCTCAATGACCTGAACGGTTTGATAAATGATCCCGCATACTTCGGTACATTTGTTTGACCTGCCCTTCGATTCAGACCCTCACGATAACTCATTAATTTACGTTCAAATCGTTTAGAAAATGTTAGTAAAAATGTTTTGCTATAAGTCGAGTAATTTGTGATTCAGGACTAATCTAATTTCTTTGTTTATTAAACTTTATCCAACATTTATTTATTGTTTATTTAAGTAACCATGACTAATTTCTTAGTAAAACTTATCCTATGTTAGTAATTAAATAATTTGATGCCTCGGGCATTCTCTACCAGTCAACCATGGGTAGCGAAGAGATAACAATGGCAGTGCAAAAAAAATCTAATCTATACTTAAAACAATTTTTTTTTTTAAAGTTTACTAGCAATGTGGGTAGAATCCACATTAATAGCAATCTTGTTAACCCCTCCAACTAAGCTGAATGCTTGTGTCTGGAGTGGGTTCACGGCAATAGTGTAATGGGTGGGATTCGAACTTGCGACCTCTCGATCACAAGTCCGACACCTTATCCATTAGGCTATTAAAATTCAAATTAATAACAGAATAAATGTTTTGTTTGATCATCCTCATTAAAACTTCCAACAAAGTTTTGATTTTCATAATATGTGTTTTAACACAAATTTAACCCTAGCAGCTAAAAATATGGCTGGTTTTCATATCCTTGCTAAAACTCGGGATTTTTAGATAGGAGACCCAATTAGCGAGGAACTGGTGGTGTTGCCTAATTTCTACCTTTTCAGTTGAACTTTTCATGAATTTTTGACGATAAAAAATATACCTAAAGTATATTTATTACAGTCAATTTTGCCATTTATATGGATCTCCCGCGGCACATAATAAATAACTTTATTAAAAGCGGAGATTCAAAACGACAGTTCGAAGATAACAATAGGTATATTCATATAGTTATAGGAGCATAAAATAAACACTGTTAGATAGATAGATAGAATATACTTTATTGTACACCAAAATTGAAACACAGCTGTTTAACAATATTGCTTTTATAAGCTATGGTTACAATGGCGGTATTATCGCTGAGAGTGATATCTTCCCGACCTTTGAAAGGACTTTACAAACTTTAAGCTTTTTAGGCTTATCTGATTAATTAATAAATACATAATATTAATAATAGGATGATACGCGTAGGGCCGCTGGCGCCGTTAATATCATAATTTTGTCAATAACTGGATTGAGTTCAAACAACGTCAACATCCATATTTAAAAAATACAGGTTTAGATAAAAACATTATACAAATATAATAACGAATACAAACCTTCAATAACTATACAATAACAATATTAATTTCAGATCTTATTAATTGTTTCAAATCAGTGAAGCTGAAAAATAATTGTATTTAGTTGGTAAGTCTAACCCTTTTATCGGATTAAATTTGTATTGTGTTAGAGGCCGCTAATGGGTAGAATGTTAATTTATTAAAGACTGATATAACAAGATTTAGTTATTTTCTTCCGTAACTGAAATTATGTAATTTTACTAGCTACAATATACCACCGCAGCTTATCTCATTGAATAAAGTCCAGCTTTATCTAGAACAAGAAATAAACTTCTTTTAAGCCTGTGAAAAAATAACCTCACAATAATTAGAGAAAAAATAGGTTACTTTTAGGCAAGCTTGCTTCATCTTCGAACACATCATCGCTTACCATCATTTGAGATGGTGGTCAAACCTATCAACAAAAAAAAATGAGACATAATAATCAAAGAATTGACGAAGCAATTGGTCTAATAGTGTAGGTAACTTTCATTGATATACTCGTACTGAAATTCAGCCGCATTTGGCTAATCATTAATTCCCGCTTAGATAAAAGTCTACACAATATATCAAGTATCCAAACAAAATCTGAAGTTTAGATCAGGTTGAATATTTTTGCAGACAGTTTCACTCGATGGAATACCAAGTACATCCTACAGGATCGTAATAGCGGGATACAAAAACATATATGCTATGAATGAGGGTTTCGGACCCAGAGTTGTATTAAATCACAGGCGGTATTATTTAAACGCCCATACCTGCAATATTGATTTATGTATACACAGATTAAACTTAAAAAAAAAACAAATATAGACAAAACAACACAAAGTTACTGCTTATTTCATACTCTAACTTCTTTTGTCAGACTCTAACTTACTCGACCCACATGTGTGGGGAACGATCGCACACTTACACTAGGAGCTGTTGGAATACTGCGCGATATGCCAGAACTTGATACAACTCTGGGTATGGAGTCCATACATAAGTGCCCATTATCCTTTATCTTTACCTCTTCAGCCATTAAGGCATGAATACCTAAATATCTCTCAATCATTTAATTACTAGTTTCAGACATCTTCATTTCATCTTATTTATCATTCACAATTCTTATTTTCTAATCTGTATTTTATGTTAATTAATGTAATTAGTGTTTTACTGCTGGGGAAAAAGCGTTCCCAAGTTTTTTCCATGCACTCTTTTCCCGCGCTCGCTTTTCTAGCTCTTTTTTTCAGACCAATACGTAACGAAAAAGATCAAGTCAAAAGACTAAGCTATTATCCACCGCGCCAACAAAGTTACATTTCCAATGATAAAACAATAACAAAATCAAGAGGAAACGGCCCGTAAATTTTCCAACAATTTTATCTAATTACTAGACGAGTGAACAATGGCAAGGAATAGAGAATTAATCTTAATTAGCGAACATCTTAGTCAAAGCCGATTAATTCATTTCCTTCGTTATATTTGAGTGGACGTTGGGAGTTGAAAGGTACTATTTTTTGCTAATGCTAACTTTTTCCTATAATATATTTTGAAAGCTAATGATAAATTCTACAAAGCTTGGGTAGCTTTGTAGAATTTCTTCAGACATATACGTTTCAGTTTTATTGTGAAACCTCGCACAATTTAGATTTAGATTCATACTAATTAACAGGCATTTTCATAAAAATATATGAGTAGGGCTGAAAAAGAGCAAAATGAATAATACAAATTTTACTACTCATTCCAGGAATAAGTTGAAAACAAATTCATATACTTATAGATACAAAAAAATTCACTGGTCCGCAAACATTAATTTCTTAGCAAAATTTCCGGCACACGAACTTATAGAACTTATGTTGAGAGATTTTCTCCCTTAGTTTATCGCAATTAGAAAGGGTTTAGAAATATTAATGGAGCTTATTTATTAACTGCTGATAACCCGCTTAGATAAATAGCCTAATTAGCCTTTTTCCAACTGTGGGCAGGCTTTGAGCCTGACCGGATACTAAATGCCTGCATTTATATGAAACGTCTACCTAACAATCTGACCTTAACGATAATAAGGTATTAGGATATTTTTAGCAGACTACGCAGCGTTCTTAATAACGAAGAAATAAGAAATTCTAAAATGTATTAAGCATATAACTGTCAATAAATCTGCTGGAAGAAATTTCTTAGGAAATAAGCAGCACCTTTGTGCTCTTTTGTCTGTATTTAATTTTTTTTTTTGTAAGTGTCATGTGTGTACATAAATAAATAAATAAATAAATAAATAAATAAATAAATACATACTAATATTATAAAAGATTCGAAAGTATGTTTGTTTGTTCTTTTTTCACGTAAAAAGGGAGCAGCGGGTCAATGTCTTCTTTGTGGTATGGAGTAGATGATACGAGTAGTTGACCGGAGAGGATCTGGGATCCGGGCCTGACAGTGACATAAGTTAAATGCTTGCTGAAAAAATCTTTACAGCTAACTCTAAGTTACTCTCTGAGGTCCGAATGGGTTAGAGCATTACATAGCTTTGTAGCTATTAACGACTGACGAGAAATATTTATGTTCGATTCTAATTCTATTTTTTAAGTTAATACCAAACCCTGGACTTGTGAGAAGTAGGTATTAGGTTCAAACCCTGTCAGGTACATTACTTTATATAATCTATATCTCCACCACTGCTCTCATATCGGTAAAGAAAGCATGTCCTAAGACTAAAACTACGAAGACATGTGACGTCCACCAATCCACATTGGGACTGTGTGATTGTTTACGGCCCATTCCCTCTCATACAGAGAAGGCCTGTGCCCCAGCAGTGGGAACGTTATAGGCAAGTTATATTATGTTATCTATACTAATATTATAAAGCGGAAAAGTTTGTTTGTTTGTTTGAACGCGTTAATCTTCGAAAGTACTGGGATGATTTCAAAAATTCTTTCTGATTATGATAGGCGATTTCATGAGAAAGCCTATAGGCTATCTAGCATTACGTTACTGCTCTCGGTTTTCCTAAAATAAGGGTATTAGTCAAGTAAGTCGGAAGAAAATACGCTAAATTACTATAATCGCGTGCGCTGGCGAAATGCTGAGATATACGTAAAGATCATGTACTACAAAAATATAGGGTCCATTTAAATCTAAAAACAAGATCCGCGGTACTACATATCTAAAATTTATAAATAATTCACAATAAGACAAATTATGTAAAGAAAATATTTTAAAAATAAGGCATGACATTTTAGTATTATTATTATGCGGCCATATTAATATTTACGTTTGAAAGTAATTTCATCATCAAGACAATTTTATAAAGTTTGCCCTTTACAGTATGTGATTTGGACTTATAGTTTAGGAGAAAATGTAAAATTAAAATTATTCAACAATGCAATTCACCGAAACGGCGCGCGGATGCACGGCGAGCAAAACTCGCGTACCTACCACTCCACGATAGATACCGTATTGATAGTGTAGTGTACCTAAACTTGGTTTCATTTCGACTTCTTTGCTAAGAGACTTCCTATGTAAAATTGTCTCAGCTTTTTTTACGTCAGATGTGTATTGTTGTATCTATACATTTAAATAATTTTATTTTACTTTCTGTTTAGTTAAACAAGTCATTTTGGTAGGTTATTGTTTCGTTTTATCCTATTTTTAGGGTTCGTAGCCAAATGGCAAAAATTGGAACCCTTATAGTTTCGTCATTCCGTCCGTCCGTATATCATAGCCATTTTATTCCAAAACTATTGAGACTATACATGTGAAACTGCTTTACGATTTTAAGAAAAAAATATTAAAAATTAAATCTGAAAATATTTTTCTCAAGAAACCTATGTGTGTGTGGTATCTATAGACAGTTTCTTAAAAATGACATCGAGGTTTCTAAAACCACTTATTCATAAAAATAATTGTTAACTTCTATAACAATGGAGTCAAAAATATAAAAAAAAAATATGCTGTAAACTTTCAACGAAAACAACAACTTGGTTTGAACGAGATAATGTCAGCAGTTTTTGAGATATAGCATATTTTCTAAAACCACAAATATAACTTTTTAATTCATACAAGCACTATGAAAAAGAAAGTTATTTGGCATAGTTACTACGGAACCTTTCATAGGCGAGTCTGAAATAAAACAAAGTTTATTCGTTTTGTTTTATTTTAGTTCTATTGATGTCTAGAGTTTAAAAATGCCTATTTGTAGTCTATTTTTTACGATTCTTAATTTCGTGTGCACCTATAATAGGGATTCAATTCTTATTTATTGTAGGTAATATATAGGGTCTAGCTAAATGGTTACTTTTATTAAAGTACCTTCGAAGCAATGTCATACTTGCTATAGTTTTCACTTGACCAGCGGCTAGACAAACGGCACTAATACCTCGAATCTTCATGGTACCTACAGATTCACCTTTTAATTTTGAAAAGATACAATTTTCTGCAATGTGCAATGGTACGAAGACACAATAAATAAAGCCCCGAAGTTGCGGGAATGTGCTAACGAGATACCGCGGCCCCGGAACTTAAGGGCAGCTGAAGGAACAGGGTGGGTTTTTTGTCAGTAGAAGTCTGACATTCCTTTCTGCTCCACTTAGAGCGAGAGAAGTTATTAGATGATTGCGATGTTGTTAAATTTCCATATCCGAATGGCAAAAACGGAACCCTTAAAGATTTGTCATGTCTGTCTGTCCGAAACTATTAAGATTACCGAGTTGTAACTTGATATGTACATGTAATCTATATACCAATATAACATTTTCAGAAACCATATACATATGTATTTCTTTATGTAAACACATAAGACTTAAAAGAGAAAACAAATACAAGAGCACAAAGGTGCTGCTTACTTCATAAGAAATTTCATCAAGCAGACCTGCGACAGGAGAGTTGAATAAGAGATGATGGACACAGTGTGAATAAATATTAATTACGTAAATTACTAAAATACATACTTAACTAATAAAATAAATTATAAAGATACAATAAACATACATAGAGGTAAAATACATATTTATATATATTATTAATACTGTAAAAATATATATACAAATAAAATATAAAATTACGGGATGATAGAGAAGTAGTGTTTATTGACCAGTTTTTTGAAAATGTGGCTCGTTTGAACTTTGTTATTCATACAAACACTATGATATAATAAAGTTATTTGGCGTAGCCACTACGGTACGCGTCATGGGCGAGTCTGAGTCGCACTTGGCCAATATTTTTTTTACATGGTCAATTATATGTTGCTTTATCTATGTAGATCCGGATGCAGGGAAAACCAAAACACTTATACCACAAGAAATAGGACTAAAATATTGTATATACCGAAATACTGTAAATCTATTCTTACCAATATAATTAACAGCTATCTTTTACTTCGCGATTCTCTATCCAGTGCAAATTAGATAGGTGTACTTAAATTTTAACATCTATTCATTAATATTCAAAAGTCATCGAGTTAATAACAGCAGTAGGATTATACGCGGGTGAAACCGTGGGGCACAGCTAGTGTTAATATAAATAAGGATCACTATACAAAAGTTGTACATGGTCCAGCGTCGATTCTTCACAAATTAATAAGTTAAAAAGCTGAAAAGTCCAAAAATATAAATAAAATATGACGTATTGAAACGTGAATAAAAACTTCCACTCGTTCCACTTGTCTATTATGGACTGAAGCAATGAAATGTAAATCAATTAGTGGCAACCGAAATAAAAACGAACTTCATTTGAATAGTTGGAATATTTTTATATTTCAAAGCGCACCGTTTCGTTGGAAGAAAAAAGTGTAAGCAATAATTTAATAGGATGAAAAATCAGAGACAAAATACTTGAACGAACTCCTTAATAGAATGAAAGCCTTAGCAGACGTGATATATTTACCATAACTGATCAAATATTTTGAGATTTACATTTTTCACAAGTTGTAAAATCTTTATCGAGCATAGTCCAAGAACGCAACCTCACTTTTTGGTCATATTTCTCGCAGCGGAAACGATTGAGAGACTGATGAGATACTTTTGCACTCAAGTAGAGCAGACATGTTTGTAAGCAATATTACTAATTAAATGACTTGCAATTAATATTCGAGTGAGCAGTGCACCTAGAAACCGAATCGCGTTTTTTCTGCTTAAGTTTGTGATTTACCTCGGTGAATAATAATTACCAAATTATAAGTAAGAATTAAATAAATACGTCAAATATTGAAAGCAGCCTTTGGAGTATCCCATCAAGCAGTCCTACAACAACAAATCACAAAAACATGAGCATGCGGCAGAAGGAAGACTCGAAGTAGTGGAAACCAGTGTTATTAGTAACTGGTTGATCTCCATCAAAAAATGCCTCAATGAAGTCTGTGCCATTTCGCAGGAAGGAAAGCTGAACTCCGAACAAAAGCTGAAGATCAACGAACTTCAAAATTCTACTATTATATTTAGAGAAATACGTGACCTCACGGATTGCCTCGAAACATTCCAGAAAACAGTTGAAGCTAGCATTCAAGAAAAATGCGTTAAATCGACTACGACAGAAACAATGTCATTCGCTGATATAGTTAAAACCAATAAGAATCGTTACTTGCGCCCAAATAACTTCAGCTCTATTGCAATTTATCCAATAGATAAACTAAAATCTAGTGATGACACAAAATCACTAGTCCAAAAGATCTGAATATGCCCGGAATAAGTGAAATTGCACGTGAGAGGGTTGCGGAAAACAAGGAACGGTGGCGTTATTATCAGCACGGAAATAAATAATGACATTGAAAAACTAAGAAAATCAACTCAGCTAAACAGTTCCGGCCTGATAGTGGAAGAGCCCCATAAGAGAAGACCAAGAATTTCAGTTATTGGAGTTCCAACCTCTTTAAGTGACCAAGAAGTCTACGAGTGCATTTATAAGCAAAATATAACTGACAAGCTACCCAATTTACCTCTTGATTATTTTATGGCCTCTATTAAATTAAGTCACAAGTCGGGTAAAAAGGAAGGGCCTACATGCAACTATATCCTTGAAGTAACAGCAAGTATCAGAAAGCCACTTATAAACCAAAACCGAGTGTACATTAATTGGACATCTTGCCCAGTGAAGGACTATATACTAGTGATCAGGTGCTTCAAATGTCAGCAGTACGGACTTACTACCAAGACCTGTCGGGAGACAGCTTATACGTGCGGGCATTGCGGAGAGCATGGTCATCAGATTAATGAGTGCCCTAAAAATGCTAAACGATCAGTGTGCGCAACATGCTTGAGATTTAAAAAACCTAGCAACTGCAAAACAGGCGATCAAGAATTCCCTGCTAAAAAATGGCTGAGACAAGATACATCAATTCCATTGACTACAATGACAACACATGAGATCGTCATTCTTATCGCATACGTTCTTTTTAATATTTTGTATTGTTTACTCATAAGTTTAACTTTACATAATAACACACATAAAAATATCATAATTATGCATTCTTGAAATTTTGTACTTAGCCTACATGACAGTACAAAGTAAAAATGACCTAGTTTTTATGTTATGCATTAGACATAATTTTATAATTTAGCTGTGTGTAGTTCTTAAGTTTACTCTGTATTTGTTTAAGAAATTTTAGATAATATTTATGTCAGCACTAGAGTGATTTCCCTGAGATACAAGTTTATTTTAAGTTCAGGTAGAATATATTTATTATATAGGTACCTTTAGTCCTAAGGCCCTAATATAAATACTTTGCACATCAATTATTTCAATAAATAATTTCAATTCTCTCGATCTACTGGTGGTTCAGGACGAGGTTGAAGGCATCAGATCATATGTCCATAGCATAGCATATGAGCATAGTCCATCTCATCGGGGCTTGCCACCCCGATGAGATGGACAGACCAGACTAAAGCAGCTATCCGCAACACAGCACATGAGTGGCGCAAAAAAGTATATGTCAGGGAAGAATGGCGGCGGGCGATAGAGGGGATCACTCAACACAAATATAACACGACGTGACGACCACAACCACTCTGTCAAGAGAAGAAGAAATCCTTATAAACGTCCTCCGTACAGGCAACTAGATATCAATCTCTAACTGACTTAAACTACCCTGTGTACCCTCGCAAACTTGTAGAATTAGTCAAACCCTACTTATGAACTGGAAACAATTTTGCTGTAAAGTAATACCTATTTGACTTTTCATCTTTTTATATACTCAATTTAAAACCTGCAAATTAGTTTTAAGCTAAAAAAAAAAAACAGATTAATACTACTTTTGACATAATATCAGCTGTATTCATTTCGTTTTTTAAGATGTTAACCGAACGGTTTTTAAACCTGAAAAATGTGTTTAGAATTGCATTCGATTTTGAATGACACACCAATAAGTATTAAACTTACACAATTAGGGTGCCGATGTCAAATCACATCACCATAATGATGATTCTCTGCATTCTACCACTATTGCCAAATCGTACGTTCTACAGTTTGCTTCAACTCTACTTCATTTAATAGCGCCACGCTTCGTTTGAGCTCTGAGTTTTACATTTTTATTTTTTGTTTCGTGGTCTCAAAAACGAATGTAATGACTGACAATGTCCTAAGCTAACTAAGGATTAAAGTTTAATTCACTATTACTCAAAATAAACTTATCATGAAACGCGGCTAAATCTTCACATATTATAAAACAAAGTCTCCCGCTGCGTCTGTTTGTTTGTTCGCAATAAACTCAAACACTAATGAACAAATTTTCATGCAATTTTGGCCTATGTTTAGAGTGTTTGATGAGAAAGGTGTCAGTGTATAGTAAGTAATTAATTAAAGTTTTTGAGAATTAGTAGAATGAGACCGTGGGAAGCCAGGCGTGATCAGTATTCCTGAATATTTCCTTAATTTGTATGTCTGCAAACGTCCTTAATTCTATGAAAGCATCCGGGTTTGTCATCAAAACGATGTCACACAAATAAAGCTAAATTGCGTTCGACCTGTACTGCTTTGTATGTAGGTATTTTAATTGGACTTAAATTGCTTTTTCACGAGAACCAAATAAGGGAATCGAGCGCTAATTTTGATTTCATATGCTTTGTGAACGGCGGGCGTTGTTCATTTGATTCTTGTTTTCTTCGAATTCTAGATCTTCATGCATGTAATGAATACCTATGTTATGGCATTCAACGAATACACAAAACGAATATTACATTTTGAATGTATTATAACATAATTAATCTTTTTTAAGAGAACTGGGAACTTATGTAGGTAGAGTTTATTATTACTAGCAATCTTAACCGCTCCAACTAAGCTAAACCACATTGTGGCAGGGTTTTAGATTAACTCCTCTTTAACCTTTAACCCAACTGATTCCACCCAGTTACTGGTAGAGAATGCATTGTTGCATTAAGTCCGCCCATGTACCACTATGGTACATAAATTAAATAAATAAATATGCTTGTGTCTTGAGTGGGCTCATGGTAAAAGTGTAATCAGTAATACTCGTAGTTTGAACCCGCGGACACAAGTCTGACACCTTAGCCACTAAACTATTGACGCTTCCATATGCTTTGTATGCAAATTTAAAAACAAATGTTTTAATAAAAGTCTACACTGAAATCTTACCGATTATGACAAATCCTTTTTAGTAGACAAAATCTCATAGTTAAAACAGTTTGTGTGGCTATTATTGTCCTTTTGATAAGCATATTTATGACTAGCTCCTACCAGCAACTTTTTAAATTGTATGTAAGCCTATGTCTCTCAGTGATTACGAAACATTCTAACGGTGCCAGAACTTTTTAAATCTAATGAGTAGATTTTGTGATTACCTCCTATAAACAACTCACTCACAAACATTACGTCATAGATATACAACGTGTAACAGAATAAACGCAATTCCTGAAAGTAGTTGGCTCAGAATCGGCTTCTGAATCGATTTCCGTCATAAAAAATAGGTGTTAAATTTTGACGGAAAAATCTTTCATTTAACTTAAAATGGAAACACAGTATCATGAGAAATTAATACAATCTTTAATTCAAGGCAATGCGCTCGTGTGCTTGTCGGCCGCTAACATTGCATGAGTGTATGCGTCTGTGTAAGGATATCTCGTATGACGCACATACGTTTTGCGTTTAGTAAGGATAACTATTTTATAAAAAATGTCTAGGTTTGGTTTCAATTTATTTAGTTACGGATGTTATTTTAGACTTATTGTAATTGGGGTGTCTGAGGTATTGCGCTTAATCTGTTACACCTTGTAGTTAGACTCATGGTCATATTTATTAAATGAGACATAACCCAAGACAATGTTGAAAAACTTTATTTAATTCCTCGCATTGTCAAAAACTCCCTTCAGAAAGTATTTAAATTCATATCACAAGCATCCAGTACACGTCAATATGAATTACACAAGAAAATAGTAGAAATAAAAACTGTACTGAAAATGCGAAACAAAGTTGCCGCGTATGCAGGCTTTGCGGTAGCCGTATTCTGTTACGTTGCGGATGGGAAGCCCAGCGTATTTCGGAAAAGTATTCGATATTATTTTCTACGTGTGTAGAGCTGCGATATCAAGTTGTTTACTGAGAAATGTTTTGCGTAACATGGTATTTTATTCGAAAGCTGATTCCTAGGAAGTATCTTAATACTGTGTAGGTACCAATAAAAACATAAAATCGAACCAATATTAATTCTCCTGTTATGAATAATTTTTGCCTTATTTTACTTTATTGAACACCGCGACTAGAAATGAATGAAATTCATCGGTTTTTTTTTGTTGTTTTATTATTATACACTAACTATTCCGATCATATTCCGATAGATAGATAGTAAGACTAGTTAAGTAGCAGTACTTAAAAAAAATACGGTACGGTCTTAGGAAGACTTACAAAGCCATCTGTTATGAATTATTTTTTGTAAACGATATATTTTGAAAGGTAGGGCCGAAAAATCACCGATAATATTAACTCATAAAATAGTTTTCTTGGTAATAAAAAGGCAATAATGGCATAAGAAGCTGGCATTTTGGTGAAGAGTTTGCAAGGGTGACAGCTGAATTTCGACCCGAAGTAATATGTGTGACATCTGACTAGTGGCATACAAGCGGCGAAAACAATCGCTCTAATTAAAAAAAAAAAAATAGGAGATTTCGGCATTTCTACAGACTCTGTCATTGGATTTCACTTCAGCTAAGGCCCTGGGTTTTAGATTTTGACGTCTTAGTTAGCATTTTGCCAAACTGCCAGCACTTACGAAAATTATTATGTAAAAATCCAGACAATATCGAATGCTACCAAAATAAGTATCTTCGTGTTTAACTTTTTTGCTCAAACTTGTGCTGAAGTGCTCACAAAGAGGGAGTATTTTAGGAATGATGAATGCCTGTTGCGAGATTAGCACCAGTGTTAAAAATGTCTCAGTCTTTTGCATTTTCGGTACAGGGAATCTATGGAAGTTTTTTGTATTCTATTGTAGTTGGATTTATTGCTCGCTGTTTCCTCTTTAAGTGGGCGGGGTATTGGAAATGGAATGGAAACTTTAAGGTGAAAGGTAGAGAATATGTTAGTTTCGTAAATTGTGCCTGTTACTCAGTTTAAAATGCTGAAAGAGATATTGAAGTATTTTTGTTCACGTTTTTTGGCTACGATGTAAAGTTAAATGTGGTAATTTCATACTATATATAATATTAATACGTGTAGATAAAAACTGTACAAAAAAGCGACAAAAGGGCCAAGTAATATTTCTACTAACACCAAACGTGTATTTTGTTACTTAAGACAAATATAAAAAAATGGGAGTGAATTATTAATGTAAATTCTTGCAGATTCAATTACGTCTACATTATTTGTGAAACTTGAACATCCAGCAATTATTATTCAAAACTTAACGTAACTTTACATCGCGGGAGAATTAACAAAGATGTACACTGTAGAGTGCTTCTAGATGTAACAACTGTTGATCATAATTCTTTTAAGGCTATTCATGCACGAACACATAGAGCACAGTCGTCAAATTTCCAAATTATGTTATTTAAAACTTACGTACTATCTCCTAAGCGATACATCGAATATCAAAATGTTCAAATTCATTAATAACATTTTATTAATGAATGCTTGTACCTATAACAGACGTCAAAGCTTTTCATAGGTGTTAGAGTTCACATAAACATTTAAATGAATAAAATTGTCTCAGTTTAATGTTTTAGTTTTTTTGTGTATAATTGTACTTTTTGTGTGTAAATGTTTGTCTGTATATGCTTTTGAGTCCAAATAAACATTTCCAGAGACTCTCTCCATACAGGTAGTATAAATTGGAGATCCTAAGTAGGTAGGCTCGCGGACGGCGAGCAGTCACCGCCCGGTAAGGACCAGACCCGAGTCGGCGGCGCGCCGTGTTCCGCACGCGCTCAAAGAGCAGTCAGCAGCATTGACGGGGCCCATCAGGGCCATTGCCTGTCGGGGTTGCGGGAATGTTCTAACAAGATACCGCGGCCCCGGAAAGCAAGTACAACTTACTTAACTTAGTTTTTAGTCAGTAGAAGTCTGAAACTCTCTTCCGCTGACGCACAGCGGGAGGAGTCATTTGATGATTTTCCTACCCAGAAAAAAAGATAGTTAAAAAAAAAGAACTTTTCGAGAGACATATTGCAACAACTGAAATTATTCATTTATTAGTTTGTGATTTAGGTATAGTCAGTAGATTTAATAAATTGAACACGTATACGAGTAATTTATTAACAAGTGAAAAACTTTATGTACAAAAACCTGGATTGTTCGTTTTGTTAAGGTTATAATAATATCGTTACAAGCTAAAATATATTACGATTTTATAAATAAAAAGAAAAATTGCAATTTACATAATTATATAAAAAAGCATTGGACCGCGTACCGTTGAAAGAAAGCTGAAGTTGAAACCTTTGTATATACCTACGTGTCTGACCCTAAAATATTATGTAAGTTAGTGTTGTTCACTTACGTAATTATCAAAAAAGAAAGCTGTTTGCGTTCCTGGCATTATTAATAAATGTTGGAACCTTTACGTGATCATTTTAACTGACTTGAGATAAGAAAAAATGGTCTGTTTTTGTATACTCAATATTCTAAGAAACAAGTAGTTTCATATTTAAAACGGGTTATCACACAAAAATTACAACTAGTTAAAAGACGATATTTGAGATTATAAAATTTGTCTAAATCTAAGACAAATCCTGTGACTTCCCACCGTCTACATCTTTGTGCCAAGCAGTGGGCAAGAACTTGGCAGTAGTTCGTGCTGGTCAGTTGCAAACTGCTGACGAACACTGGGCGCACCAATTAACATCGCTCGAATCTGACACCAGCACAGTTTAGTAGAGATGGACAACTTGAATGAGAAAAAGATATCGATATACATATTGAATCGAAAGGTTTAAAAAGTATTCCTATACAGGGTTAATTGTAAAACACCGAAATCCTCTCAGGACTATATTACTAACATCATAATCAACAGCTTTTGTTCTATGACCTAAAAATTCGTCATATTTTTTCATTTCACCAGATTTTCATACAAAAATAAAAATATTTAAATTGAATGCCCTAAATGTTACGAAGTCTATGCGAAGCAAAAGAAAGCGATAGTATAAATCGCTTTCTTTTGCTTCGCATAGACTTGTATGAAAATCTGGTGAACTAAAATATGACGAATTTTTAAAAGTCATAGAACAAAAGTTGTTGATTATGATGTTTGTAACATAGTCCTGAGAGGTTTTCGGTGTTTTACAATTAATCCTGTATACCGGGTCTTACTAACGATATCGTTGGTAAGAATCTGATAGGTACTTATTAAAATAAATATATAATAATATATATAATCTTTTTTTTTTTAGGTAGGGCCACTCGTAGATCAGCTCACTAAGGCTGTGCGTCTACTTAACCGGTCTGTCCTGTGGTGACCTCTAATAAATTAAAGACCCCCAGCCAGGGCTTACAAACTAAAATATACTTAAAGCTAATGACCGCACGCTAAGGGCACTCCCTGTGGAGTACGGGCCTCGGCATAGCAGGGTCATTTGGGGAGGGCAGCAAAGGGACAGGCTGGGTCGTATTTAGGGGAGTATTTATTGTTACTGGCTCAGCATCGCGGGCTGGCTCGTTTGGCAAAGGTCGGGGAGGATTTCCATTACAAGTACGCGGACGTCGCGATGGGCACGATTAAAATAAACGCCAAATACCAAATTATATATGTTTACACCTCCAACTCCGGGTGGAGCGGAAGCGAGTATCAGACTTCCACTGACTATAAACCATTTTTGTTTTTCTAGCGTTCCGGGGTAGCAGTATCTGGATCTAAAGTCCCGCAACTCCAGCAGAGAGCGACCAGTGACTCGCTCGTGATCCTCGATGCCCGGTTCCTCTCCCGAATTGTACATTTAGCTAAGATTTTGCAATTGTATCAGAAAATAAATATCTATATACAACGTGTAACGGAAAACCCATATCTATCCAAAAGGACTGAAGACAACATGTGGTATGGAGTCTCTATGCAAAGTTTCAGCTCAAAATAAGTGACTCACAGAATTGACACCAAATTATTGGTTTCATATGTTTTTTTGAATACCAGTAATAACAAACGTGTTACAGCACTATGAGGGTCATCACTTTCCACGTCACTTGCCAATAAAACAACAATTCTCTTCGTTCTTCTTAATTTGAAAAATTCGGTCTCTGGTATCAATGTATTGAAATTTCTAATATGCTCCACACATGTAGACATAGGATTAGAAAACCCTTGCCATATCGTTTGTTATCATTCAAAGAAGCCGTGCACTCGATAATCTGTATATACCCTTTAAATTACACGTTGTATATAAAAGAAAGTCGTGTTAGTTACACTATTTATAACTCAAGAATGGCTGAACCGATTTGGATGAAAATTGGTAGGGAGGTAGCTTAGAATCAGGAGATGGACATAGGATACTATTTATCCTGAAATTGCCACGGGATCGGGATTCATGCGGGAAAAACCTCCCACGTGAACGAAGTTGCGGGCAAAAGCTAGTCTAAATATATATAACTCAAAGGTGACTGACTGACTGACTGACATAGTGAACTATCAACGCACAGCCCAAACCACTGGATGGATCGGGCTGAAATTTGGCATGCAGGTAGATGTTATGATGTAGGCATCCGCTAAGAAAGTATTTTGCGAAATTCCCACGGGATCGGGATTTACACGGGAAAAACTTCCCACGCGGGCGAAGCCGCTGGCACAAGCTAGTTTATAATAAAAATATAGACACCGAAATATATCGATTAATTGTATGAGAACCTACCGATATTTTGATGTATCGATATATTTTACTCAAGCTCGCAGTTATCAATACCGTTTTTAATTAACTTACTTTTGTTCAGAAAATCTATACCTCTATTTACCGTTTCGAAAGTTCTGAAGTATTGAATCTTGGTGAATAGGTAGAGATTATTGAACTTGCTGTTATAACGAGTCATTGACGTTTCTGGTCCTGGATATTAATTATTCATTTGACCTATAAAATCAAAATCTAAGAGGTGAAGCTATTGATCTCATTATTATTTATACATCTTTGACAATGATTACGGTTATCCAGAAGCCCGAAATTAGTTCTAGTTTTGGCAAGGTCTATCGCTTTATCTAATTACTGGATTTTGGACATCAGATAGACAATCGCCTCATGTAAAATTCTGAAACTCATTAGTATTCGGTTAGACTTAATTACATGTAATATAATTAAAAGTTAAATACCTTATGGAGAGGCCTTTTAGGGTGTTATGGTGATGATATGAGGTTTACTATAATTAACATTCATTCCAAGCCACACAGTTATAGATCTTAATAATTATTTAATAAAAGTATAAAAAAATATATAACATTAATCAAAATCTGCTTTACAAAAAGCTTTTCGCGACAAACTGTCGCACAAAACGAAAATATTTTATGTTCTAATTCCAAATGAAAACACTAAATCTATAGAATAACGCAGGATTTTAATTATACTTCATCTTTTGACAAGTAAGTAAACTTGGAATAACCTAAATAAAGAATTAAGAACTCCCTTGAAAAATTAAGCTAGGACGAATTAAAACGTCCTTAAGCAATGAAATACGAACATTATGAATAATTATGTGAATACTTAAATCTACAAGTTCTTTTTTAATACGTTTGTTCAAACTAGTATGAACTTTTGCTAATTCCGGTATTTTACGTGTAATCACCAAACACTGTCACGACTACTGCATGACACTCAAAGGAGCCTTACCTAAATAATAAAAAATGAAAAATAAACCAAAGCAGTAGAAAAATACGTTTTTCAACAAACATTTTCAGCCAATAAACATCTGTTGGACGTAGGCCTCCTCAAAGCGCCAACACAGGTCCTCTTCGCTTTCAACTGACTCCTGCGGTCTAATCCACCAGAATAGTCAATCCACCATGTAGAATCTCCTCCGACTGTCTTACAGGGGATACTTGTTACTCCTATTTAAAAAAAAACTGCACGTACGATTGCTTAACACATACAATTGCATATTCTTTTACAATCCAAAGAAATTTAACATCAGTGGCTTCTTATTTCTTTCAAACGTCTTTTCGACATTGTAATACACCCAATGAATAAAATTAGAAAAAGACTAAGCAGATGGTAATGAATACATCCAATGAATACGGTTCGCTTTTGAATTAAGTAAGTAATTAGGCTGCATGATCCCTATGCTCGAAAATGCTAAATCACTTCGAGACAGACCTATCCAAAATCTCAAAGAGAGAACACTAACTAAAACTTAACTAGAAACAGTTCCAAATTCCATTAGGACCGCAATGTGTTCAAGTATTTGGTTTACAAGACAAAGATAGCGTCCGAGATAATGCAGCTAGGCAGCTCCCTGAACGAATCAATACGCCGTCCAATCTATTGTAGCAAATTATCACTGAATTATTGACTAGGTATTGTGAAGGACGGCCTTCCCTAAAGTAATGGTCGGATCAACTTTTTTTGTTAACTCCCATTCTACTTTTAAATAAAAACATGAGGTTTTTTTTTGCAAATACATGCTGAATAGTTACAGCCAGTACGGGTTCATCTGTAAAGTTAAGCAACGGTCCATGAATCGAACTTACCCAGCATATCAACATTCCTCTATGGCTTTTTTTTGGGATGGGAAATCATCCAATGACTGCCTCAGGCGAAGCGGGATAGTGTGTCAAACTTTTACTAACTGAAACCCATCCGTGTTCCATCATATGCCCGTCGTGTTCCGGCAGGCAACGGCCTCCTTATGGGCCTCGACAATTTTGCTGACACTCTTTGAGGCGCGCGTGGAACACGACGCGCCGTCTACACGGGCCTGGTTTCAGTCGGGCGGCGAGCTACCCATTGCTCGCAGCCCGCAGGCCCGCGCCTACGGTGGATTCCTCCATGCCTGAGAGTACGTAAGCCATTGGTCTTGGTTGTCATTTATACATCTTAACAGTCGTACGGGTACTCAAAAGCCAGAAAATCTGACACTCTGACACCAGTCTTGACCCAGCTACTGGGTTGTGTATGGAGGGGACGATTGTCGCAACCGACGGCCGGACACGCCGCAATTGCGGCGGGTAGACCCCTCTTTCAGGAGTGGCTGGAGAGAGGCCACGGCGTCCTCACCTTCCGCCTGACGCAGGTGCTGACCGGACATGGCTGTTTCGGGAGGTACCTGTTTCGGATTCAGCGGGAGGACACGCCCGGGTGTCGTCATTGTGAGGACCGCCTGAAGGACACGGTGGAGCATACGGTAGAGGTGTGCCCTGCTTGGGAGGAGCACCGCCGTGTCCTCGTAGAGGCGGTCGGCGGCGGTGACCTCTAGCGTCCTGCTCTGGTTCAGACTATGGTGCGGAGCGAGAGGGAATGGGATGCGGTCGCCTCCTTCTGCGAAGCAGTCATGCTAGCGAAGGAGGAGGCCGAACGCGCGAGGGAGGGGCAACTCTCTTCCTCGCGCCCCAGCCGCCGCGGGAGACGCCCCGGGCGTCGGGGATCACGAGCCGATTTCCGGCCACCGTAAGCGCGGGCCTGCGGACGGCGAGCAGGGGTCGCTCACCGTCCGGTAAGGACCAGGCCCGGGTCGGCGACGCGTCGTGATCCACGCGCGCCTCAAGGAGCTGTCAACACCAGTGACGGGGCCTCATAGGGCCATTGCCTGCCGGGGTTTGCGGGAAAGTTCTACCGAGTTACCGCGGCCCCGGAATTTTGGGGCAGCCGAAGGAACAGGGTGAGTTTTTAGTCAGTAGAAATCTGACACACCCTTCCGCTTGACCCAGAGCGGAAGAAGTCATTCGATGATTTTCCCACCTCCAAAAAAAAAAAGCTACTGGGATGTGCAGCTCAGATAGGCAGTCGCACCATTTTAAACACTAGTACACTCCTGTATCCGGTTAGACTGAAAGCCGACCCTTAATAGCTGGGAAAAGGATAAGCAGATTATGAAGATTTAAACTAGCAGCAATATCGTTATTTATTCATTTATATGGGAGACCAACAGCTACTTAAGTTAATCTAGAAACAGTGTGAAAATTTGACAGCCAATTACAGGTCTTCACGTATGTGAAGTTAAGCAACACCGTGAACGACATAGTACCGTCAGCAGGAAAAGGGTATACCTAATATAACACTAATAACATAATAATATGTAAAATCCTAAACACAACTATATAAAACTACATGATTCCTTAAAAAATTTAAGCACCTCCTCGCTGATGACATACTTGTTCTAAATGGATCAATGTCATACTGCCTGCACACCTCATTAAAGCTCCTGCTTGCACGCAACACATACGAATTCTGTCTATATTTCGAGGTAGAAAGTGGCATTTTTAGCGGTGGAATGCAACCAATTCTCGTAAGCATTCATTTTGACGGCGCTATCACAACCATTACGTATTCCACATATTCCACCAGACGATTTTATAACATATGCAGAAATCTATTTGGAATTCCCTTTGGTTGGGGCTTAATAAAGACAGCGCTACTCATAAAAACGTTTTTATGCTTAGATTCAATCCTGATTTAAAAAATCTTTATTCTAATATTCAACAAAGAATTTGTGAATAAGCTTGACGAGTTTTTAAACAAAATTTTAAGCAAGTCATATAATATTTTCAACATAAAAACATTTGTTATAACTTTTTCACGTTAGCCCATTAATATAACAACAAATACAAAAAGAACACAGTGGTTGAAAGTTCGCATAACGTTACGCGTTATTACTATTTTCACCACCAAGTACTCCATCAGCCCTCGCTACTAAGCTTTGATGCGGTTTATCTTTTTAATTAATTGCAATATTTTATGAACATGTAACTGCAAATGAAAAAGTGTTATTATTTTTCAGTACCTACAGAAAACATATAGGTACATTGTGCCTTATCGTTTGGTAGTGAACTACGCTACTTTTTTATAAGGAATCTAGTAACGTGGGTAGAATTCATATACAAAATTCAAATTCATTATTATTGTAGTATTATCACTGGATGACTTTGATACGATCGTTGATTTGAAAGTAGCATCATTATTTATTTTGTACATTATTATGTACCTATGTATAGAAAATCAGCGTTCTTATTTTTATCGTCACATGAAATATAAAATTATTTGGTATCTGACTCCTTCGCTGTTCGTCTCTGATTCATTTGTATATTTATAAACATTAATTGCATATAACAATTATAATCTAAGCCCCACAAAACCGTAGTAGCGATTGACATTTGGTTAAGACATTTGGTTGTGGTATCTGAGATACTCGTTGTTAAGAGTATCAATAATAGTAACTCCGAAACACCTCAAGTCCTCGACGCTTTTCTGATGGTCGCCACTATTTATACTGGTTCCTATATACTACGGTAGTAGCTCAGCAGAAACATTATTTCGTAGTCCTGTTAGCCTGATAGCCGTTTTTAGCTCATACATTATCAGATGAGTAAGCCGCGGTTAGGAATATGAGATAGCGGCTCATTTGTCACGATTGGGCAGGCTTGCACTAATTTGCGGTTAGTCTGTGATGAGTATTGAATAGGAACGTTGTTGACGACATTATATTGAATTTGGAATGTTTGTTTTCCATACAATAATTGCGTGATAGAGCCCAAACATTTTAGACAGTCACGTGATAAACACAGCTGCCTTAGAAGGTGAACCCGTCAATTGACTGGGACCGAAGTAGCCTGCTCGTTGCTTAACTGCTGACAAGTGAACCAAAGTTAGTTAAGAAAAGAGGTTGATCAGCATAGACATATTTTCCATGAAAGGCATTAGTATAATATACTATATCCCACTATTTGTACACCTAACACAGGATGTATAAAGTTTTTTTTTTTTTGTTTTAACAAAATCTGATGTTATGTTATATTAAATCCGCCTATATATGCTCCCATAAATAAAGTTTATAATATACAATACACTTTTAAAGAACCTTGTACAGCCTTTTGCAATAATAACTAGGGTTTAATAATTATTAATGCATTAAGTACCTACTTAGTTTCGAAATTTCTGCGGAACATAAAACTAAATACTTAAGTTATAAACTTCTATGAAATACATCAGTTTTCCTTTTGGAGCTTTTAATACCTTGCTTTTTGGCAGCATAGCTGGTTTTCATGGCGAAAGAAAGATTTCAGATAATATTAAAGTAAAAATGGAGCAATGAATCGTTGTGATTTTAATGTGCAGATATTTGACGGGCTAGAGAGTAAAATAGACTACTTTTTATTTTCACTGACAAAAAACTGTGAACCTGAACAAAGTCGCAGGCTGAAGCTACCATGTAATATTTATCTTAAACGTGATGAGATTCGTTAAACAAAGTCAAGGAACGCTTTCTCTTCGTTTTATTTTCCTTAATAATTAGGACTTCTAAGGCTTTAATTAATTGTATTTCATAGACTTTATTTATGTTTTGTTGTGAGTCTCATAAAAAGTGGGACGTGTTTTCGTAAATCGAATACTTTTGACTTCAATAAAATTGATTAAACATTAAAAACGTCTGTTCTTACCGACGTGTCAAGGTAGCGAAACAATGGGATTTCTTTAATAGGCGCACACCTGCATAAATTTGAGATTAATTATAAACTTATTAATGACACGAAAATCTATGCTTTTAGGTAGTAAGTATATAATTTACTAGCTTTTTCCCGCGACTTCGTTTGCGTGGAATTTTTCCCCACGGCAATCGTACATTTTCCTGTGACAAATGTAGCCTAGAGCTAACTATAATAAACTAAATGTTGCCCTAGAATGAGGTTCGCTCTCACATCACCTTAAGTAAGAGGTAAGTTTATTTCAATAGTATGGACTTATTGTCATCCGGACTTACATAAGGTAACAATATTTTAATAGACGAATGGACAAGTAGATTTTATAAGTCTACATTCATTTTACGTTGCACTTAGTATTCTGAAATAATTCCTTGCTCACCAAAATCATAAAAATATAAATCTAACTTCGCTGTTTGTTCTAAAAATATATAATTTAGAGTTCATCTCGCCTTCACCCGTGAGACGCGCGCGGCGGTAAGTAATTCTTTGTGTTACGAGTCTAATGTTCTGCTACTTGGATACCTCGATGATTTATTAATGTTAAACTGAAATGTGAAGTGTATTTGTGGATCTTTTTTTTTTTAATTCTTCTTGAGGAAAATGCGCTGAAAATTTTCACCTCCGCTTTTACTAAAAATTGTTGCCACTTTCGCCACTTAATTTGGAAGAGAGTTTATGTGTTGTGAATATTGAATGTGTTTTCTTTAGGGTTCCGTAGCCGAATAGCAAAAAACGGAACCCTTATAGTTTCGATATGTCTGTCCGTCTGTCTGTCTGTCCGTCCGTCCGTATGTCACAGCCATTTTATTCCGAAACTATTAAGACTATACATGTAAAACTTGGTAGATAGATGTATTCTGTAAACCGCTTTCCGATTTTAGGAGAAAATTTAAAAAATATTTAAAATAAAGGGGGCTCCCCATACATGGAACTGAAACTGAAAATATTTTTTTTCATGAAACCTATACGTGTATGGTATCTATAGACAGGTCTTTAAAAATGACATTGAGGTTTCTAAAATGGCTTTTTCATAAAGTTAATCGCTTAAAAGATATACGCTACCAAAGTGGTAAAATGTGTGTCCTCCCCCCCTCTAACTTCTATAATAATGAAGTGAAACATCTAAAAAAAACATATGTTGTAGATCTTAATGTAAACTTTCAACCAAAATTGGTTTGAACGAGATCAAATCGGCAGTTTTTGAGATACAGTCTATTTTCTAAAACCGCAAATATAACTTTGTAATTCATACAAATACTATGAAAAACAAAGTTATTTGGCGTAGTTGTAAAAATTGTAAATAAGCTAGTTTTAAGAAATTTGTAAGGTTTTTTGTTTTTATTTTATATTAAATATATTAAGTATATTATATTTATTAACCCTTCATGGGCGAGTCCGACTCGCACTTGGCCAATTTTTACACATATTTTGTGCAGATTATTATTTTATGTCAATTTCAAGTGATACACAACTCTATGTGGGATGAAGTGGTATTTAATATTTGCATGGTAATTCACTACGAAAGCGTACAGAGTAGGCCTAAGATTATTATACTATAATTATTTCATTAATGGCTACCTAAAATAAAATCCAACTCCGTCTGTATTTCTCTCTGAAGCATTCATAAAAAAGGTTAAATGAACTGGCACTAATTATAATTACAATTATCCATTCTAGATCTTCAGTTCGTGCTCATGCTAGTACAGTAGAGATTACAGGACACCCTCGGATTCGTACTAGGTAAGCCTCGGACATTCAGTGGGAGCACTGCACCCCAAATCCATGATTACATGAAACGTTGGGAATGCGGCGACGTCAACAAGTTATGTAGCACCAAATTGGCTAACTAATATGTGTAATTTAGTACTTATTGAATTTTAATATTGAAGTACATTAAGCATTGTAGACAGACAAATTGACACGTTAACAGATAGATTTTTACGTCAATTCTTTCCCAGCTAAAACACTAGCAGGTGATGGTGTTTTGAGGTACCTCCTTTATATACATTTTTGTCTCATCATTGACGTTCATAAAGATTTTTAGTCTAGTTTTTACAAATGACTGTGCCATGCTGTCGACAAATTAAATTAAGGCGCGAAACAGTGATACGTCAACCATTATATAACACCATTCTAACCACATGTCTGTAAAAAAGTAATAGAGTAAGTAACTTCTTACAAAACGTGTTTTCGTATCCGCTTGTGTTGTCACACTTTATTTTTAGCCCATTTTGTCATACCACTGGGCAAAGGTCACCCAAAACTTTTTCCAGGAACAACATTTCTCTGAAGGTTCCTAAAACTAACTTTGTTTAATAAACTTACGTTATAATATTTGTTCGTAACACTAATTTACTGACACAAAAATAGCAAACATTGTTCAATCCGCCAACATAACGTTTCTCTCAACCATACAATACTGGTTCTTTCACGAGATTTCAACGAATATTCGGCAAACTTCGGGCCTGGATCAATTGGAATCGACTATATATCGCTCCTAACAAGTTCTTCAGTTCAATCTAAACTTGGCAGCGCGGAGTTCATACTGAATACTAGGTTACCTACCAAATGGTATTGTTATATAAACTGTTAATTTCAAGCGTTACAAATACCAATTTGTGTTTAAACTGAAAAGTGTTCAAATGAAGTTGGGTAAAATTGTTAGGATTGTTTTTATCGCACCATTTATTATCTTCGTATATTATGTACTGGTATTGTAGTGCATATTTGCATCTATTATAGTTTAAGGTACTACTAATACAGTGACAGACTCACTATGAGGTGATTGTGCGGTACATGGTAGATAGATAGATAGAATATACTTTATTCCCAGACGGTCATAGCCATCGTCGTCGAGAGGCGGCGAACCTCCTTACCTGATTGCTGCCGTGGGATCTGGAGGCGATTATTTCACTCATTTAGGTATATATTCTACTTAACATAACTTTCGTAAATTTTCGCTCTTTCTTTTTCTAGTCCAGATTTATTATATGTGTACATTCAAATAGTAAAAATGGACGAATTACGTACAAAATTAATCTATCTCTAAAGAAACGAACTAACATTTAGTCACAGACTCACAGCCCAGCGCGACATTTCATTTCAGCTAAAATACTCCAGAATTTTATAACTCGACCAACACTTGCAGTAGGGAAGTATTAAATTTAGTTTTCCGCCTGCTTCACTTTGCTGTGATACCGGGCCAGTAAATTGTATGAAAGAAACTAAAATGTTAGTGAATGGAGACATTAAGGTGCTCCTCTGAAGATGTTGAGATTATTTTAAATATTTTTCTCTTCTTTCGTATTCTAGAGCTGTGGAATTGCAGTACTTTTCCGGTGTTGTTTCCATAATAGCGGTTACAAAGAAGGCACGATAAATAGAACTTAAGATCTTGGTCTAATCTATTTTGTGTTAAGAACTACAAGGTAAACATATATTGATTTAAAGAAAAATATGTATATAGTTGCCGGTCTCCGAGACTATGCTGGATTTGGCACACAAACACGTAGACATTAGTGTATTTGTCATTAATTCTTTATGTGTCTCACGATTTGAATAGTAGTAAGTACATATGAGTACTCTCACATGTACTTACTAGCTTGTTTTTTAAATAGCTGACCAGTTGTGATATTAATTATTAGATACAACTACCCTTTTAATGTACTTATTTATTTTTACTGCGTGCTGCATCATTAGAGTATTGCACTAAATAATTCCTCCAAGCCCGTTCCATCATCGGACTACAAAATGAAGGTGATGCGCTACCGATACATGGTAGATATCCGTAACGTTTAGGGAATACTTTCACTGTGGGTACAGCTAAGGTGTGGAATTCCCTGCCAGAGTCTGTGTTTCCTGATAGCTATAACCTGGTTAATACCAAATGCAGATGTGCAATGAGATATGTGTTGTGTACTTCAAAGTTCAAATATACAGAGTTGATACGACAGAGGAGCATTAAATTACACTACGTATACTATACGTGTTTAGTGTTAATTCGATATACACTGGACAGCAAATAAACCGAGCCACCCGCTACCTAGGCACTCTAATTCGATTTTCTCAAAAACTAATAAACCTACAATTATCAAAGTTGTACCTACAGAAAGTGCGTTTCATGGTGATAAAAAAAAAATAAAAAAAAACCCTTTGTAAATAAATATTACTGACCTTAGATACTTCGGTAACAAAGAGGCAACGTAGCGCGGCGTGTGTTATCTCTTGTCTTGGTCAGATTTATCGCTTTAAGGTGCATCTCATCAAAATCATTTGCGACTAAACTACTTCTCCTATTTAATTGATTTTTGGTACAAAGCTTGAAAATGGTACCTAGATACGCAGTTTAAAGGAAAGCCCCTCGGTCTTATTAACTCTGTATACATACATTATACGATATTTTAAATTGCTCAATAAAGGCGAAATCTTACACATGCCTGAAAAGATAGACCTATTACAGCACTTTACTGGAAGACAAATAGTGCCCACTCCCTGTGCGAGCGAGCGTCAACTTGATAGAGTTTAATGGACGCTTGCTCCGACGCCATTCTTTAAACCTAGTTTATATTAACCCTGATATTGTTGCTCATCTAGCAGACTAAACTAAAAATATCCTTCACTGTTTTTAAGGTACTTTGAGAAACATAAGAAAAGCGCGTAAATTAATGTAGATCAAAAGCATACTCTATGAAATGCGTCTCGTTTGGCTCAAATAAGGTATTTTGCAAGCTAAATATTTATCAGTTTCCAAAATGGGATAAAAGCTGCCCCTTTCAAAATAATTAACTTAATAATTACTAATTCAAAACTTCATAGTTATAAAATAAATAATTTGTATTTGTCACGCTACTACATCCATCTAAAGACATCTTAACACTACACTGTAATTACAAAAAAAAATAACAATATAAACAAAGATAATATTCATAAAAGTTACCCTTCACTTTTAACGCACCACATTATCAATATCAATCCAAAATTTGCCCTGAATACCCCTTTTTAGCACTCGCACAAATAACCCCAATCCGTGTGATATACCCCAGGGAGAGTATCGGGTAGTTCATAAACCATTGCTGCGGTAATAAAGGGAAAGAATGATGACGAACATTAACACTCCGCAAATGAAGAGCTACATCGTAGTCACGTTGTCGGAAAAGCCTCGGGGAATGAATGAAGTTATGATGTGAAAATTAAACATAGATTTTAAATGTCACTTTTATTAGCTTGATCTCAAGAAAGTCAATCATTTTTATCAAAAAGTCAATTGCTTGAAAGATAAATTTATAGGAAAAAATGTTTTGATACAACCTTCTAATACCTACGCAAGTAATATATACGTCCATGCTAATACCTATTTATTAAGTATTTATATTCAATATTTTATTTATTTAAACAGCACGGCAGAAACCGATTATAATATTTAACATATAATAATTTATTTAAAACATATCGACAAATGCAGTACTGCCTGGCTTAAAATTTGTTTCAGCACGAGACTTGTAGCGCAAAAGTAGGTCGCTTAAATCTTAGAAAAGTGTGATTGCAGATAGCGATTTCGCAGGCATATTTCTAGCTCCGGAAATCGAAATACGACTGGTAAATGCTCATTGCTCAGGGACTTAATATAGTAGTTACATACGATGTTAGTAAGTCCGTATACTTTTATCAGCGATCTATAAAATGATACAGGTAGGTAAAACATATCACAGGGAAGGTTATAAAATGATATAGGTGGGTAAAATATGTCACAGGGAAGTTTATAAAATGATATAGGTAGGTAAAATATGTCACGGGGAAGGTTATAAAATTTACTGGACCCCGAAGCACTAAAGACGAGCAGACCTAGCGCTAGATAATATATAATATTTATTTGCAGTAAAAATTATTACATAAAACCAGTTGAGTCCCTGACTCCCGTGCTAGGTGATAAACCTGTGTTACAGGAGCCAGTGCCCTCTCCCGGGAGGAGATGCAAGGATTACATTAAAAAAAACTGGCTTGATAGCCAAAATGAGATTATAACGTTGGTGGGTCAAAACTGGCCAATCACTGCCAGTGACAAACAATACTAGCACTGAGGGGAGATGTACATATTAATAATATAATAATAATATTCCACAACTTTTCACACAACGCCATCTAGTCCTTAACTAAGCAGAGCTTGTGGTATGGGTACTAGGCAACTGACAAACATACATATATATTTCTAAATACATACATATTATAGATAAATTACACCCAGACAAAGAACAAATGACCGTGTCCATCACACAAACATTTGTCCTAGGTGGGAATCGAACCCACGACCTTGCGCATAGCAGTCAGCGCCACTGACCACTATACCAACGGCCTACAACGTTCCAGCGCTGGGATCCAGGCCTCATCTCTGGGAGAGGGGATGGGCCGTAATCCACCACGCAGGTTCATTGCGAGCTACTTGATTTCGCATAACTTCGATTTAAAAGATTCCAGGACAAGCCGGTTTCCTCACAAGGTTTTCCTTAACTGTTTTGAGAACAGTGGTCATGATGAAAATTACACAAAGTAATGTGCCTAATAAGGTTCGAACCCACGACATATACTCTGAAGTAGTGCCCACGCGAACGAAGTGGCGTGCAGAAGCTAGTTAAATTTTAATATATCGTAAAAACTTTTTTATTTAATTATGTAATTTTCCCGGAAATAAATAAAACTTTTTTATTATATTCTATTTATCTGCATGTCATATCGTGCCACGTGGACACAAGCCACCAATTCTATTAGCCAGAGCCACTGATTCTATTAAAAAATCTTCACTTTCCCCATAACAATGCTCTTTGCACCTACGACACTCACGTTTCTGGTTATTTGTCATTGTTACTGTCAGGGTGATAAATTTATGCAGGGGTAACAAACGCGACACAGTGCAATGTTTTAGCTGATGGGGTAGTTGAGTATGAATTATTTGCGAAATTTCAGTTGAGATGCCGTATGAGTGTCCAGCATCATTCCGCCCAGCATTTTTCCAACTTTGTTGGGTTCAGCTTCTTAAGTAACCTATTTTTTCTTCTGAATCCAGTAACAAGGTAAAAATATACCCCTTAGAACTTAAAACGGGATATTTACCATGTGTACGTGTGTTGTTATTTGTACGTATTGTTACACACAATACGTATAAACAAAAACATCTGTATCAGTTTTTAAAATGTGTATACATAACATCACATACAGTTAATAAAAAAGACGATCATAATCGCAATAAATGAACGTGCAATTTGCATTCAGGACTGTAAACACAAAATATATTCATGGATCTTTTCATTCACTCAGAAGTCTATATCAATATACAGGGTGGCAGAAACGATAAGAATCAAAAACTAAAATAAAACTGCAGTCATAAAAGAAACATTCATATAATCATGTTCCTAGCCTTTTCCCAACTGAGTCGGCTTCTAATCTGACCGGATACAGCAGTGTGTTAGTGTTTCTCATGGATTGACTGCCCATCTGACCTCCTCAACCCAGTAGCTGGGTAACACGATGCCTTTTGGCTAGACCAGTGTCAAATTTACTGGCTTCTGACTACCCGTAATGTCTGTCAAAGATGTCTGAATGACAGCCGAGACCAACTGCTTAGCATGTGTTCCAAGGCACGGAGGTATCACATCACCAACATCCAAACTCTGGGCTACTTCTGAAAACTTGCAACCACTGAACTAACGAAGCAGTTCATAAAAGAAACATGATAGGTAGGTATATAAACTTGTAACCTTAACATTCAGACAAGCAGGACTATCAAAATCGACTTACCTATAAAACGATAAAAAATATCTTCTTTGTGTTAAAATGTGCATATCATTATTATGAATGCGAAATGTGTGTCAAGATGGAACAACGGATCGATGCGTTGCGAAGGGCCGGTGACATGAGGCTACTTTTTATGCTGTAATAAAATCTTTTTTCGTAAACAAAGCCACAGGCAGAAGCTATTCCATAATTTTTTTTTTTCCACCCTGTATAAAATAAATTGAACATTTCATATCGAAAAGACTGAATTACTGCTCTATCTCTCCAGTGAAAATTATTCAACTCGCCTTTTGGAACGTTTAAAAAACTGCTCGGCTACAATCAGACGGGATTGAGATCCGATATTAAGGGAAAATAAACCGAATCGGCCAAATTACGGCCTTTCGAATGCTGGAGCCATAAAAAGTGTGCTACGCTGACTTTATCAATATAGTATTGAACGAGTGTCTGCGTTTTATTTACTTTTACACCAATTTTTGAGCGATTTATTGTAACCATAGAATAAGCAATATTGTTAAATAGGTGTGTTTACATTTTGGTGTACAATAAAGTATATTCTGTCTATCTATCTACGTGTGAATAGAAATCTTAATTTGTGTAATGCTGTTGAATAGTCTAACTGGCCTTTTGAGAAGGTAATCTATACTTATATTATAAAAAGGTAAAATTTATTCGTAAGTTGTATCAGGTAATCACCGGAAGTAATGACCCAATTCAGACAAGTCTTTAAGTCAAGAGTGAATAGGTTACTTTTAGGTAAGCGTGCTCCATCTTCGACCACATCATCACTTACCATCAGGTGAGATGGTGGTCAAACGCAAACCTATTTGTAATAAAATAAAAAATGTCATCAGTAGTAAGGTGCACTACTTGTGAGTGCTATAATAGACGAAATCGCGGGCTAGTGCAAGTTCTAGTAGCGTATAATAGAGGATTATTTTTAACCGACTTCTAAAAAAGGAGGAGGTTCTCAATTCGGATGTTTGTTTGTTATTTTTTTTTTATGTTTGTTCGGGCATAGCTCCGTCGCTTTCAAACCGATTTGAAAAATTATTTTTTTTGTTGGAAAGGGTATACTTTCCAAATGGTCCCATGAAAATTTGATCGAAATCGGACAAGCCGTTTCTGAAAAATCGACAAAAGTCTGAAAAAATATTTATATTGATGACCTTTTCGTTTACTCTGCTGGTGAAGATGATAAGTAGTTGGCATTTTGGCTTTTGTAACTAGATTAATTACAAACTGACCCACTAAAAAGCTCGAAAATAAAAACTTTTTCTGCAAAAAATAAAACCGACTTCCATATCAAAACACTACAAAGCCAAAAATAATTTTAATTTCGGAAGTAGTGTATAATTGGGGTTCCTGGATCAGAGATCCAGGAACCCCAATTACACTTGTGTCAAGTAAACAATCAGTCAATCGATCAATATTTTGTGAACTAGACAATCAGTCAATCACAATTTCTATCATTCATTACATCAACATTCAAATATTATTTCATACTTTCTAATTGATTATTTTTATATTCATTAAACTCGGTCTTTTACATGTGTGTTTGGTTTCGAGTATCTGATATTATTTTATTACTTAGCAAAAATTAGATACTTGATCTGCTCAATGCAGCTGTGATCTCACAAATGGACGAGCATTGTTGCTACGTGATATTTATACCACAATGTTTGCTTTAATGACTAGCAGATTTTTTCAAATGAATATTATTTGGTGAATTACGTTAAAGTAATGAAAATATACTTAGAGTCTTACAGGTGATTTAGTTTTACAGCTTCTGTAATGAAACTACGTTATTGCAATGAATAAACAAGTATTTATTACTTCATATAATTACAAATAAAAGAAATAAAATAATTACAATTAATTAAACAAAATAAGTAGGAATTAAGGATCCAGGTGCTTCTAGGTGATCCGTTTTTTCTTTTACAAGGATTGATAAAAAGTATTGTTTAAATACGGTAGCATGTCTTTGACACGTAGGTAGATGTTATCAGTGTCAATGCTCTTCACAATATGCTGAACACATATTTCGGCACTGCACTGGCACATAGAATTACTTTCGAATTGGTTTGCATCGTAAATTTCGATCCGTATAACTTTTGTACCACCGGTCGAAACCGTTTTGTAAAAACTTATCAACTCCTTATTATTATTTGTATTTGTATTTGAAGCAAATGGGTTTCGTTGTTGTTCTTCCTCATCCAAATAATTTACGACTTTATCAATCACATCATGTTCTATCATTAACTGAGGTGAAGTCGGTGAATAAACCCAACTCGGTATCTGAAACAGAATACATTATTTTTTATTTTCTTTGCACTTCATGAATAAAGTTTAACAAAGCGTTCAAACAATAGTACCTATTATCAAATAATATATTTCCACACACGGCTGCATATAGTATAAGCAGACCTCTCACTGTACGGAAAATGTATAGCTTGATATGTAGCCGTGTGTACCTAATTGCTGGCTTCTAACTTGGCTAGAAAACGGAACCCAAGCCCTTTGACAAATAGCACCACTTATCAACCACTCTACCAACGTAACTATTCTCGTGGTTTGTTTAAACTAAAACTTTAATAATAACTTAGTTTAAAAAATAAAAAAGCTACCCTATATCTCATAAAAGGTCTACATAATATTTTAAATTCGTGTGATGGAGGAGTGATGGAATTGAGCGTAAAATACATTATAATTATTTATTGCAAGCATTCCACTATTCAAGTCAATAATCTAATGCTTGGCTCTGTCATTAAATCAAGTTAAACTTTGCAATAAAATTAAATATAAAATAAAATAATTAAATTAATACTCACCGACATAGTTATTACTCGTTGATTACTGGCGCTTGATGGTAGGAAACTAAATAATATTTGAATTTTCAAGATAATTTATCCTTTTTATAGGATTCTAATAAATAATTTTGAATAACTATAAAGTTCAAAATTGCTGTGAAAAAATTAGTACACACATGTAAGTGTACTTTATATATTCGAGACAATACGATGCTCTACAGTTTCAGATTACAATTGAATGCATTCCATAATATAAAGCCACTGGTAAATAGACAGCGGTGCGGTGCGATAGCGTCGCTGTGACGTTTAAATGTTAGGGAGTGCCTGGATAGATACGATACACTAGTTTAACTTCATAGAAATCCGCCTAAAAACGCTATTATTATTCTTTGTCCACATCATGTATGACCGCGCTAATACAGATTTGAACAATACAAACGTCACCGCAACGCTACCACACTGCATCGCTATCTATGAACTGGTGACTTAAAAGTCAACACACAGAAAGTGGCATCACCCAGAGCGCAACCTAAGGCCCCTGTTAACGAGAAAATTTCTAACCGGGCCGGCGCCGTGCCGGGTTCTTCACGAACCGGTGTCGTTAACAAACCTCTATAGTATCTCATACCTAACTAACAACCGGACGTAGACACGGTTTTAAACCGTGCCTAGACCAAGCGGAAAGCCGTCTAGTTAAGAAGGGGCCTTATAGACATATGAACCGGACCACCCACCAACTTAGCGAATTTACATAGGTAGGTAGGTATCTTATATGATGAAGATTAGTTCAAATTGCATTATCTTGATGTTTATATTTTAGCAAGATATTTTTCTACAACGTAAACGATTACATATTTGGTGTTAGGGCTGATAAAGCATTTTAGTAACGCGTGTCCCTATTCCATATATGGGATATCGTGACGTAGATTTACCACTATTTAAGAGTGCATCCTGCAGAAGCTGGATCACATCAACACTTCAGCTAGGAGGAGTGACATCTTACAGTTTTTACACTACCAAAGAACGTCAATCTTCTAAAATGTAAGTATTTACTCACCTTTCAATATACTTCGTGTTATCTGTTAAAGTTTCTTATTAGTAACAAGAAAGAATAATTAGAGTGGATAAGAAATGTAGTAAATTTGTTATACACCTGTCACTATTCGATCATTCATGTATTAACCTCTTCAATAATTCAGTTAAGTTAGCGAGTCTATCATCTATAAATATTAAAGGTGTTCAGTGATTCATAATTTTTAATATTCATTCATTCAAGTAATAAATTCATGCACTTAGTGTTGTCTACATAATTAAAACCAATTTAATTGTTAATGTACTAATTCATTGTTTTTATTTATTACAGGTCCAAGAACACGGCTGACCATATTTTCCCTTCGGAGGACGAATCGGCAGACGGGGAGCATGCACCTGTGAAAACCAAGCCAAAGGAGAACAAAAAGCGCAAGCATTCGTCGGCGAGCAGCTCCCACCCATCTACGGGTAAGAAAACTAAGCCAACCATTCACCCAATCACTCCTGTCACCAAGTCAACGGCTCGCGAGTTGTTTGGGAGCGACAGTGACGATGATAAAATTGATGTTGTTGCGGACAAAAATACTCCCCCGATATACTCATACATCACGAGGAGACTAGCGAACGGATTTTCACGACAAATTAACGAGCAAAAAAGAGGTGAGTTCTATATAGAACTCAAAGTATACAAATGCGATGAAATAGAGCGGGTCCAACCAGTAAATAGGTGGCGGCACTCAGTAATCACCATTAAAAACAAATGCGATGAGGATTCAGAGTCCTGGCATCACCTAAATGCTTATATAACAAGCGCTAGGAAGGAGTTTAAAAAATGTGCTCCTACTTTTATAAGCTCTTATCAATAGTCTTAAAAATCGTTTACATTGTGAGATCTATGCTATACCATATAATTATGATCATTATACACTTAGAGAATGAGTTTATTTTAAGATATTATTTTGTAACCGCATTTAATTCGAATAATTAAACTATACAATAAAAATATTGTTCTTTTTCCAGTTACACACCCCAGTGATGGGGCATCAGCAAATTCTGATAATAATAATTATAAATACCAGATTGATATCCCAGAAAATGAATACGATACGAATGTTTATGAGCCAAATTCTTTATCAAAGTATATTCATTGTGATAAATGCAGAATTAAGATCCCAGAACATAAATACAGATATCATAAGAGAACGAATATTCATAAATCGAATTCCTTAATAAAGTCAGAGTTTGAAAATGTTGATATTGTAGCTACAGCATTTAAAAATAGAATTATGACTTACCGCTTAAACCCATCAATAGAAGACGAGTACCTCATACTGGAGGCGTTCTTGGGTGATAAGCGAAAAGATGTTTTGAAAATCATTGAGTTATCATTACTGGAACATACGTGCATTAAAGTTAACTTCGAACTGTTTGCTTACTTTTTACTACCACAATTAAATGAGCAGCAGCTCAAGTCATTTAATACGAAATATGAAACTGTATACAGCAGTACTGACTTTAATGATTTATTCTCAAATAAAATAGAAATATTTAAAAGAAAACTTACTGAATTTGAGCATTGTGAATCTGGATGGTCATTTGTCTGTATAAGTCATTTAGAAATAAATATTAATAAATATTCCCCCATGCGAGGTGGTACTTATTTAGAGCTACCAAAAGTTATTAAAAACACAAAGAGTTGTTTGAATATACACAATAATGATGAATACTGTTTTTTATGGAGTATTGCTGCAGCATTATTTCCAGCAAAAAGTAATGTCTGTAGAACAAACTCCTATCCACACTTAAGTTCAATATTTAATATACAAGGAATTTCATTTCCACCTTTACCTAAAGATATCAAATTGTTTGAAAAGAATAATTGTGAGTTGAGTATTAATATTTATGGATTAGATGAACGTTGTACTGTAACTGGCCCTCTTTATGTAACGAATTGTAAGAAAGATAAACATATTAACTTACTGTATTTTGAAAAACAAAACAAAGGTCATTATTGCTTGATAAAAAACCTTTTGCGTTTAGTGCGACGACAAGTTACATGTCACAAAGGTCAAATACATTTATGTGAAACATGTTTGCAATTTTTTACTACTGAAAAAAAGTATCATTCTCATAGTTGTTCCAAAATTTTAACCATACTGCCTGATAAAAACAATACATTACAATTCAAAAATTATGAGCGAAAGCAAAAAATTAACTTTGTGATTTATGCTGACTTTGAAAGTATACTATTAAATTATAAAGAAAACAATAATGATAAAAGTACGATAAAAAATAAACTACATCAACCGTCTTGTTTTGCATATTATGTATGTTGCTCACATGATAGGAGCTTGAACAAATTCGTGACATATAGAGGACCTGACTGTGTAAAAGTGTTTGTTGAGAGATTAATTAAAGAAGCTAAGTTAATTCACAAAATTTTAATGACTAAGAAACCCATGAGATCTATGACGAGAGAGCAAACTGATAATTATAACAAAGCAACTTCATGCCATATCTGTAATCATTTATTATTTGATGATAAAGTTTGTGATCATGATCATATTACATCCGAGTATAGAGGCGCGGCGCATTCACATTGCAATTTAATTTATAGAGTGTGTTCATTTATACCTGTTATCTTTCATAACTTATCTGGTTATGATTCTCATATATTTATAACAGAATTATCGAAATATGATGGCGAGATAAAAATTATACCAAAAACGAAAGAAAAATATATAAGCATAACTAAAATAATCAAAACCGGTACAGGATGTAAACCTATACAGATTAAATTTATAGATTCATTTCAATTTCTTAGTTCAAGTATTGACAATTTGAGTAAAAGTTTAACGGAGAACGATTTTATTCATTTATCATCACATTTCCCAGATAAAAGCCAATTAAATTTACTGCGAAGCAAAGGCGTATATCCGTATGAGTACATTTGTTCATGGCAAACATATGATGAAACACAACTTCCAGCAAAGAATCATTTTTATAACACTTTACAGATGAAACATATAACAGATACTGAATATCAACGTGCCCAAACTGTGTGGAAATGTTTTGAAATTAGTTCTCTTGGTGAATATACTGACTTGTATTTAAAGTGTGACGTACTATTATTATGTGACATATTTGAAAATTTTAGAAATATTTGTCTGCAGCACTACAAACTCGATCCAGCGTATTATGTGACTTCACCTGGATTAAGTTGGGATGCTATGCTCCTTTACACAGGTGTTCAGTTGGAATTGATTAATGATTTAGACATTTATAAAATGCTGGAAAAAGGAATACGTGGAGGATTAGCGCAGTGCTCTCATCGATATGCTGAAGCCAATAACATTTATTTACCTTATTTCGATAGTTCTAAACCATCAACATATTTGATATATTTAGACTGTAATAATCTTTATGGATATGCTATGACTAAAAAATTACCAATATCAGAGTTTAAATTTATGAAAAATAATGATATCAAAAATTTTAATTTGTTTGATGTTCCGGATAATGGCGAGTACGGTTACATTTTAGAAGTAGATTTAGCGTATCCAGATCATTTACATAATTTACATAGCGACTTGCCTTTTGCTCCCGAGAAATTCATACCTATTGGAGGGAAAACACCAAAATTAATTGCAAATTTGTATGATAAATATAACTACGTTATTCACTATGTTCATTTAAAATCATGTCTTAAAAATGGTCTAGTTTTAAAAAAATTCATAGAATCCTTTATTTTAAACAAGAATATTTTTTGAAAAAGTATATAGACTTAAATACTAGCTTACGACAAGCAGCTTCAACATCATTCGAAAGAGATTTTTTTAAGCTTTTAAATAACTCAATATTTGGCAAAACTATTGAAAATAAACGTAAGCAAGTGGAGGTTAAATTAGTCACTAAATGGAGTGATGATTTGAATACAACGAATAAAATAGTAGGTGCACAGAAATTAATTACAAAACCTAATTTAAAAAGTGTTTCTATCTTTAATGAAAACTTTATAGCCGTACAATTGAGTCCCATGAAACTTGTTTTAGACAGACCGATATATATTGGATTTGCGGTGCTAGAATTCTCTAAGTGTCATCTATATAATTATCATTATAATTTCATAAAGAATAAATATGGTGACAAAGCTAAATTATGCTACACTGATACTGATAGTTTGTTGTATTTAATACAGACCGAAGACTTTTATAAAGACATGTATGATAATATATCAGAATTTGATACAAGTAATTTTGGAACTAATAATCATTACTTTATTCCTAAGGTGAACGAAAAAATTCCTGGTTTATTTAAAGATGAGTTAGGAGGTGACCCAATTACTGAATTTACAGGCTTAAGAGCAAAGCTATATTGCATTAAATCATTAAATACACAAATAAACAAGGCTAAAGGCATATCAAAGCCTGTAACAAGACGTTTAAAATCATCAAATTATAAAGATGTTTTATTTAAAAATTTAACATTAAAGCGTAAGATGAATATGATAAAATCAATGAAGCATGTGCTGTTCTCGCAAGAAGTAAATAAAGTAGTTTTAAACAGGATAGACGATAAAAGGCATGTTCTGGGAAATCAAATAGACACTGTACCTTGGGGTCATTGTGATTACATATGTTAATCGAGTATTTTTATACATTAATTGTAAACTTATTATATGATAAATTTAAATATGAGAATTGTCAATAATTATAATTATAAATAGAATAAATTATTATGTTGTTATTTAATACATACATATTTACTTGTACTCTATAATTTGCTGTTTTATTAGTAACTCTTGATCAACATTACCTGTATAGATATTATATACGTATATACTACCATTTTATTTATTTGTCAACTTATTTGACGAAACCTAAAAGAACTATGATCTGATTATTGGGGTTATAATTACTTACCGTTCTTTATCACTGATAAGCATTATATATACTAGAATATATTAATTTTTCTGACAGATACAAACATGAAGTGGGTCAAGCAACCAGTGTCATTAGAAGTTAAAAATATTGATGTAGAGGAAAATAAGTTACATGCAAAGCATAGTGTTCTTTTTCCGAATAATATAAGATGTATAATATGTGGCCCTTCAAATTGTGGGAAAACGAACGTCATGATTAGTCTGTTAATCCATGAAAATGGTTTAAAGTTTAAAAATGTTTACCTGTATTCCAAGACTAGCTTTCAGCCAAAATATATTTTTCTAAAACAAATTTTAGAAAGAGTGCCAGAAGTAAGACTTTTTAAATTTAATTCTGATGACGAAGTTATTCATCCTAACGATGCATTACCAAATTCTGTTATTATTTTTGATGATGTGGTTTGTGAAAAGCAAATTAATATACGAAATTATTTTACAATGGGCAGACACAGAGGTATAGATTGTTTTTATTTATCTCAAACGTATTCAAAAATACCAAAGCAGTTATTACGTGACAATGTTAACTTTTTGATGATTTTCAAGCAAGATGAAGTTAACATGAAACATATATACAATGAACATGTTAGTTCTGACATAGAGTGGTCGAAGTTCAAAGATCTGTGTTCTAAAATCTGGATACATCCTTATGATTTTTTGACAATTAATAAGGATTGTGACTTAAACAAAGGCAGATATAGACACTCATTTGACAACTTTATTTATTGTGATTAATAGTTATATAAATTATGAGTGCAGAAAAACATATATCATTTGAGCATAAATGCTTCACAGTATAAGTCGTATAATGGACCACAAAATTACAGATCAATTAATAAAGTCTGCGAACGCTATAAAGAAAAAAGTGAAACAAATGAAAGATTATGAGTTTAACACCGACACTCATTTGAAGTATTTTTTTAAGCCTCTTGCAGACCCTCTTAATGCTATCGTAGATAACAAGCAAGTTTCTACAATTAAAAATGAAGATACTTATGATGACCAAATTAAACACACTGATATAAGTTCAAAAATATTTTTATGTGATAAATATCATGATATGTACAAACATGAATCATCTAATGAGTCAAGCTCAGTAGAAAAATTTTATTCGGAAGATGAAGGAGATAATGAATCAGAAAAAGATAATAACGCGTCGTTGAAAAAAGAAGATATCATTGAAATATACGAAGATATGAATATACCATTTGGTATACGTAGTGAAAATAACAAACATATGATCGGAAATACAATAGTTAATTTATCTACCACTCATGAGAACTCTGGTAAAGTGTATAACATTCGTATAGCTAATAAACAGTATAAAATAACACCTGGTCTAAAAGAACTATTGCTTCGCAAAAAACCTGATTTAAGTTTGGTCAATTTAAAAGATAAATTGGTGTACAAAGAAATACTCCTCACAACTAATGCTCATAAAAGAGACTTTAACCCTGCAGGTCAGATTAAAGGTGATAAAGGTTTAAAATATTCTCAGGTGATCAAACCGTTATTTTCAGAATGCTTACAAGAACCTACAGATGTAAAATCTAGGCAAAAAAGAGGTGCTGGTCTACCATATCTTAAAAAATATAAAAAAAATACTGAACTTGTTTATTGGGATGATCCTAATGAATTAGTGGACAGGCTTAAACTTTTGATTGCTTCAAAAACGGCAGGTAATACTAATCTCGATAACGAAATTTTATCAATTATTGAAGAGCTAAAGGAAGCGGGTGTAATAGAAGAATAAAAGGGTTTATCATATAAACTTTTACTTAGTCTAATTTTGTAATTCAGAAGTGATAGTCGAAAGAATGAGCAAAGTGAAAAGAGAAATTATAAACGAAATTCATAGAAGTGCAAGAATAAATTTCCCACGAAGACATGTAATATTAAAAGATATCGATGATCTTTGGCAAGCAGATTTAATGGATTTGCAAAGTTTCTCCCAATTTAACAACAACTGCAAATATATTTTACTCATCATTGATGGATTCTCTAAGTATGCTTGGGCTATTCCACTTAAACAAAAAAAATAAACAAACTGTATCTGAGGCTTTCAATACTTTATTGAGTAGAGAAAAACGTATCCCTAGAAACTTGCAAACAGATCTAGGAAAAGAATTTTACAATAAAAGTTTAAAAAAAATATTATTAAATTATTCTATCAACCACTACTGCACGTATTCAACGAAAAAGGCTTCAATTGTAGAACGGTTAATAAGGACGATCAAAAGTAAGCTTTTCAAGGAATTTAGTATCAAAGGGAATTATAAATGGACGGACGGGACACTTGCAAATATCATTAATAGATATAATCATACCAAACACAGAACAATTGGTTTACCCCCCGTTCAAGTGAATCATAGCAATAAAATTAAATTACTACGGAGATATTTCAATCAAAATGGAATGAAAAAAATATGTTGTAAGTTTAAAACAGGCGATTTTGTACGAATAAGTAAACATAAAGGTTGTTTTGAAAAAGGTTACACTCCAAATTGGTCTACAGAGATATTTAAGATCAGTAAAGTTCAAAACACAAATCCTGTTACATATTTATTACAAGATGTTAAAGAGCAACCAATTTTAGGAGCATTTTATGATCAAGAATTACAAAAAACTAAACATCCTAACATTTACCTTGTTGAAAAAGTTTTGAAACGAAAAGGCAGAAAAGTTTTCGTGAAATGGTTGGGGTTATCCTCCTCTGAAAATAGTTGGATTGGCGATACAAATGTTTTATGAGTGGTTTATAAATATAACACCATGCTCTATAATAATGACTCCATTCTGTTTGTATACATGAAAGGAGAAGGACTTGTCAATAATTTAATTAATAATTTACCATTTGAGCTCCATTTACCGGGATATAATTATTGCGGCCCCGGAACTAGATTACGTGAAAGATTGGCTCGAGGTGATAGGGGTGTAAACAAATTAGACGAATATTGTAAACATCACGATATAGCATATCATAATTCCAAGAGTTTGAAAGATCGTCACAAAGCAGATATAATTTTATTAAAAATGGCAAAAAAGCGTGCTTTATCTTCCGATACAAGCACAGGAGAACAACTTGCCGCCAATTTAGTTAATAATATAATGCTAACGAAAGTAAGTTCTGGAGCTGGACTCAAAAAAAACTTTAAAAGTTTAGTAATCCATACCAAAAAGTGCATTAAAAAAATTAAACCAAAGTGTAGGAAAAAACTAATAGAATTGGCCTATGCTGCTGCTAGAGAGTTGAATCGGGATGCATCTGCCAGGGTTCCACGCATCATACCAATTCCTAAATCTGGCGGTGTTCTGCCCTTAATACCTATATTTGCTGGTTTGTCTGCTGCTGGCAGTATTGCAAGTGGAATTGCTGGAATCGTCAAAACTATAAATGAATATAGAGTTGCAAAAAAGCGTTTAGAAGAAATGAAAAGTCATAATAAGAATGCAGGCGGTGTATCTATTGGAAATGGATTGCTGCTAAACCGGTACAAAGATGGACTTGGAATATACACAAATTTAAAGAGAAAAAACTAAATCATAGGCTACCTAATCGTGCTCTTACTAATATAGATATAGTTTATTTTACTAGAGACGTTCCATATTTTCGGGGAGTGTATATGAGGGATACCTTACCGAATTCCCCGTTTTTAAAAGAGTGTGGAATCATAAATTTAGATAATTCTAAAAATTCTGGTACACATTGGGTAGCCTATGTAATTTTAAATGAATATATTGAATACTTTGATAGTTACGGTAACTTGAAACCGCCAATAGAATTTGTTCGCTATGTAGGTTCAGACAATATCAATTATAATTACAATAATTTGCAAAATAATAACTTATTCAATTGTGGGCATTTATGCATTAAATTTCTTAACGAGTTTTGGAAAAAGCATGGTTTTATCAAAACTTAAAAAAGGTTTAAATGTTACGTGTCGTACTCATATGAGAACACTTTAACATTATCTGTTACAAGAGACGAATGTCAGATTTATTAGAGAGATTTAAAAATAAAAATAATGATAGTTCATAATATAAAATCATCTGGCAAAGTTAATAGCTTTACTCGTTCTCGTACCGTCAGAAGACGAAGACATATACGAAGTATAAAAAAATTAACGAAAGATAACAAATTATTTCTTCGAGCTTTGGGATTTAAATTATGAGTATTCTTCAGGTGAATGATTTACCACAATTCGATAACTCCATAGTGAGTTATGAAATTCATACTTATAATCCATATAGCAACAGCTTTAATGAAAATGATGAAATACGTATACCCATACATCAGCAAGATTTGTACGTATTACCTTCAGCCAGCTACATTTACATTGAAGGCCGAGCCACCGTGGCTTCGAAAGATGCAGCAGGAAAACTAACACGAAAGATTGTTAATTTTACTAATAATCATATATCATTCCTATTTCAAGACATTCGATATGAAATTAACGGTGTTGAGATAGACCGCATAAAAAATGCAGGTATTACTACCACTCTAAAATCATATCTGTCTATGAGCGAGGGGGAAAGTAAGGCTGCTGCTATTTGGGGTTGGAATTTGAAAGGAGTTAAAGATCACGATGGTATTTTTAGTGCCCTTATACCGCTGAATAAAGTTTTAGGATTTGCGGAAGATTATAATAAAATCATGATTAACTGTAAACATGAACTTATACTCAATAGAAGCAGTTCGAATTTCAACAGTGTTAAACTTGATGATAATAATGACTCCATTCAAGTAATTATAGAGAGAGTGCAATGGCGTGTGCCTCATATAAAAGTTTCAGACCGGGAAAGATTAAGTTTGCTTAAATATTTAGAAAAGGATCGCCCGATTCAAATAGCTTTTAGAAATTGGGACTTGTATGAATACCCTTTATTGCCTAGAACTACAAAACATTCCTGGGTTGTGAAGACTGCGTCACAGCTCGAAAAACCAAGGTATGTGGTCTTTGGTTTGCAGACAAATAGAAAAAATATGAAGACTAAAGACTGTTCAATATTTGACCATGGTAAAATAACTAATGTTACTCTTTTTTTAAATTCTCAATATTATCCATACGAATCGGTTAGTGCAAAATTTTCTGAAGACAAATATTGTATATTATATGAAATGTTCACCCAATTCCGTCAGTCTTATTATAACACCCGGTGTGAGCCGATGCTTGATTTGCAAGAATTTAAAGAAAAGGCGCCTTTATTTGTAATTGATTGCTCAAGACAGAACGAAGCCTTGAAAACTGGGGCTGTAGATGTGAGACTGGAAATAGAAAGTTCTGAAGATATACCAGAAAATACATCTGCCTATTGTCTAATCATTAACGATCGTCTGATTGAATATAAACCCTTAAGCAGTATTGTAAGGAAATTGTTATGAACGCCATAGTCGATGTGCAAGGGTTTAAGACCGAAAGTAATGAGTTTATCGTTAAAGAAATAGCAATAGCACTCAGAAATCAAATTATTGTGTTATTAATCAAACCACCATTCCCATTTTACAAACTTACAAAAAAAGAAAAATTCCAAGTAAATTGGATAGAGAGAAACAGACAATTTTTCTGGGAAGAGGGTTTTATACCATACTTAAAATTGCCGCATTATATTAAACCTCATCTGAAAGATAAAAACATTTATGTTAAAGGATGTGAAAAAGTGTTATGGCTAAGAAACATTGTAAAACATGATAATGTATATAATTTAGAAGATAAGAACTGTCCTAGTTTACAAAAATTATTTGATGATTATGGAATGTCTAGTAATAACAATATTTTTAGCTGTGTGTATCATTCGAATGCATGTGCTTTAAAAAATGTAACATGTTTGAAAAAGTGGATTGATGATAAAAGTATTTTTAATTGTTTATAATTTAGAAGATAAGGGCTGTCCTGAAAAATATAAGTTAAGTAATTTTTTAGCTTTGTATATCTTATCAATATAATTAATGTTTTTTCCATGAGTTTGTTTTGTTTTATTTTATTATAAATGCATTAGACATAGAATGCCACAAAGAAATGTGCTATCTAGGTCATTACTGTTCCATTTGGAGCACCATATCTTTATAAATTAAGAGCATCAGATACAAGACTTCATTATTCTTTTATACATACCCATATTAGACGTTCTTAAAAATGATTCAAAATTATTTCAGCCCTAGATATGAAATATATAATGTACATAAAATTCGATTATGTTCATTCCAACATTATTGGGCTACAGTAGATTCAAAGCGACGATTGGTTATGGAAATGGCTGATGCAGGTTTTTTTTACTGTGGAAGTGGTTTAAACGACAAAGTTATGTGCTTTTCGTGTGGAGGTGGCATTGAAGATTGGGAGTATTACGATGATCCATGGATGCAGCATGCTATATTTTTTCCTGATTGCTTTTATTTAAATGCTGTAAAAGGAACAGATTATGTCGACGAATCAAAACGTCTATTTTTTAAAGAAACAAAAATATAATTTTATTCTAAAGTGGAGCAGTATAGATTGATGAGATTGATTGTCTGCTGAATAACCTACTAAAAAGCAATGGAGTCTAAGTAACTATATCTATATGCGATTACGGAAAATGTCTATAATTAAATGTCAACTGTGGATCAAATCAAATGTTTTGTAATCGATTATTTATTCTTCTCATGCTTTTTATAAAATAATAATAAATTGTGTTACTTAATTGACAGCAAACTTTGTTTCTTTTATCTCGATACCAGCCACAACCCACCCACAAAAAGTAAAAATAGTGTAAATTGATTATTCAAATCATTCAGTTCCTAGTCGTTTGCGGGTAGTATACGCTATCACTACTTAGTCACTTATTCATTAAGTAATAATAACTATCTATCGTCTAGTAAAACTGATTAAGAATACGATTTTTTAAACGATGTAGGTAATTGGTATTTTACTCGAAGGTCACATTACTCCGTAATAAATACACACCATCATACATACTAAATGAAAATTTTATCTCTTAGTACAGTCTCATAGACCACACTATTATTTCATTTTTTGAATGTAATGAATGATGGTTGAAGTTTGGGTGTTTCTGGATCTCTGAATTGATTGATTGATAGATAGCCTATTTTCAAGTGTAGAATTGCGGGTTCCTGGATCAAGATTGAGTTTAATGAATATAAAAATAATCAATTAGAATAGAAAGTATGAAAATAATATTTGAATGTTGATGTAATGAATGATAGAAATTGTGATTGACTGATTGTCTAGTTCAAAAAATATTGATTGATTGACTGATTGTCTAGTTCACAAAAATATTGATTGATTGACTGATTGTTTACTTGACACAAGTGTAATTGGGGTTCCTGGATCTCTGATCCAGGAACCCCAATTATACACTACTTTCGGAAGGCGGTGCGAAAAAAAAGAAAATACAAAACCAATAACACCGACTACCGAAATTAAAATTATTTTTGGCTTTGTAGTGTTTTGATATAGAAGTCGGTTTTATTTTTTGCAAAAAAGTTTTATAATAAACTAATATATTATAAAAAACAAAATTATTTAATTATTTTTCTATATTGTTAGCAGAATGAAAGGGTCATTTAATACCCGTATATTAGCAGTGCACCAAAAATAACTACTCTGACAGATGTTAGAGTTGGGCTGTCTGCCATATTGGATTTAAAATGACGTAATTTAAAATAACCACACATCGTCATCCAAGTTAAAAATGAGTATGCAAATAATCATTTTACGCGGTTGAGGGTAACCTCTTTACATTCATCGTACAGTAATAAGATTAATCTAATGTCCAATAAGACATAAGACATATCATACAGTATGTATACGACATATATGCAATAAATGAAAACACTGGCAATACTCATCATAATGAACAACTTTTTATATGAGGCCAACACTGAAATTGCTGAAAAACTGAGACCGAGACTGAGAGAAAAAAAAAAAACAACTGTTCAGTACATTTGGTCGACTTATGCACACACAATTGTATAGGGTACTATACAATTGTGTGTGCATAAGTCGACCAAATGTACTGAACAGTTGTTTTTTTTTTTCACTATTCCAGTGTTGGTCCCATACAAAAAGATGTTCATTACGATGACTATTGCCAGTGTTTTCATTTATTGCTCATAAATGTATCCATACTGCATATAGGTGCTAGAAACCTATGCAGCTGACGTCCACGTCACTGCTACGAGCTACGGCGTTCTGCGTAGGCGTGCTACGCTCACGTAGCCAGACACACGCTGACGTAGATGATCGTTTATGCAGCAATAGTTAGTGTTGCAAAAAACTCGAGTCCTCGAGTCTTAATTTTAAAGACTCGACTCAAATAAGCAAGACTCGGTGTGCTAAAAAGGTTCGGCGTCTAGAGTCAAGCCGAGTCCGAGTCATTTAACAACCACTTGTGTCTTACAAAAGGACTCGAGTCTTAAAATGAACTCGAGTCTTCAAGAAAAACTCGAAGCATGAATATGAGACTTGAAACTCATCATTCGAAAAGACTCGAATAGGTGATAAGTTTATATTAATGGTTATGTAATTCTGCACTAAAAAAAAACTGACACGAAAAAATCATTACAAATCAGCTAAAAACTCACTTCTATGAAAATAGAGATGTGAAGGTAAATTGGCTTTATATGTTGAGATACTACCTATACCTGTTAACGTAACAATTGAATTGCTAGACTCATACATGAAAAGAACTTGAGTACGACTCGCCGCATAAAAAGGACTCGAGCGCACAAAGAGACTCGAGCTCTCATGTCACATACAAGGGTTCGTAGAGAACTTAGTTCTCGAGTCTTGGAGTCCTGTTGTAATGAGTCGAGTCTTGTAATTCATCATCCGAGTCCGTTTATATAGGACTCGAAGACTCGAGTTTTTTGCAACACTAGCAATAGTCTGTAAGCATTTAGAACCTATGTATTGCATTATTGTTTTTTTTTTCTAACAAAGACACTCATTGAACTATCTCGTCATACAATCTGACAAATAATTAAAAGTAAAATGATATCAGTTGTGACAAAATGATACAACCAATTCAGAGCGGTTCTACCATTTTGGTATGATTAAGTAATAAATATCCATAATAGAAGTATAAATTTATATTGTAAACTTTTCTCCTACTTGGGCGATATTCTTGGTGATACTCTACGAGTGCGGTTATTCTTCTGATAACCGCCCTCGTAAATTCAAAATCATAACCATAAAAAAATCACATCTCATATAAAAATTGATTTACGCCTGACATGTTCCGAAAGCGACACAAAATAAAATATATCTGCAAACACATGTAATTTGTGTTCTAGACACGTGCCGTCTTGTTCCGTATTAAATTCAACGAAACAAGTTGACACATGTACATGTTGCTATGTTGGTGCCATTTGTATAGCCGTTGAAAAGGATTGCCCCGGTACAGAGTTTTGTATTGACAGTTGATATAAAAATATCTAAATTTAGCAGAAGCTAGCCAAGTTGCGTGACTTTCGTGAATACAGAAACTTTTAAAAGTATTTTCTATCTTGTTCAGTCACACTGTTAGCGGATTATCGCTAGGCTAGCTATAGGATGACCGCTAGTGTCGTGTCAAGGCTCATTAAAATGGTAAAGCGGTATTACGCGCATCAAGTAAAATCAGGCAATTTCTTCGAACATCCTTTTTACTGCATTTTTACAAGTGTCAGAAGATACACAATATCAGTGTGGAGATTAATTTTCATATAAGAGGTGAACGCATTTATGTGTTGTCAACCTTAACAATTGCTAACCATCCGACGAAATAATGGTCAAATTCGAGATAAATAATATTTAAAAAAAATATATCATAAAACCAAACTTTCACAACACTCTTTATTTACTTTCGTTTTCTAGTAAAAAAAATAAAAAAAAATATTCAGCCAATATAAATACAATGATAAATACAGTTAAGTTATAAACAATTTTATAGCCTATTAAAATTAACAAAAGCAAGTAGGAGTTTGCAACCAGCGCCCTTACTAAGTTATAGAATAACTTGTATAAAGGGCAGTGGTACAAGCCCTTAAATTTTTATTTATGGGCTTGTACCACTGCCTATATGCCCATAACCTATGTAATTACCAGCCCATAACCCTAAACATATGTAATTATTCAATAATTGCAGGTAGAGCAGATGATTATATTAAAAAAAAAATATTAGTAAAATTATAATTTAAAAATAAAGTTTATAATTTACTCAATATCATTTGTGTGTGTGTGCAGTGGTGATTGTGTGTAAGGTGTGCGGTGTGTTATGTTTTCTGTAGGGTTTACTGGGGATTATTTTCGGGAATGAGTAGACGTTCAGTATCACAATATTTATGTGCAAGCAGAAAGCTGGTCAAAGACTTCTTCAGAGTTGCAGTCTAAAGAGAATAGAAACTGAATTTTATGTTGAGTTTATTATATAATTGAGGACCGAAAAAAAATCGTTTGGTAATTGTATAATTACATTTGTAGTGCTGACATACAATTTCCTTGTGTCTAATATGATACAGTCGCTTGCACTAAAGCCCCACCCAAAGCATAATGATAATAGCAAACTGAAACAGTTCCGTTTCCATACATTATCACTCATTATATTTTAAGTTGAAAGCTTCCTGAACCACGTGAAATACTCATTAGGGACACAGCAATCATTTTTGTGGTTCCGCAAACAATTAGTTTAGGAGCCCGCCTAGAAACTTTGGCCATTTGAGCATTTCCGGCGAACTAATATTGCTGGGAAAATGCGGGTTGGTGTTATTCTAATGATTCCAATTTCCTATCCTGTTGCATAACATGAAGAGTGGTGGCCCAATTGTTAAGGGCCCGACTTACGGTCGTGAGTTTGAATCCAGTCAGGCACATGAAATGAAATAAAATGAAATGAAATATTTATTTTTTGTAAATTGGTTATAAATAATAATAATAATAATTTAATTTATTTTTGCACCATATTGTGCTTATAACATTTTACATTTGTATTGCATAATAGTCATTAAAAATAAACATTCATTAAAGCACAGAATTTATATAATAATAAAAATAAAGTGAGCAACTGCGCCTGAGCTAGGCCGAGCCTGTATTTCAGGACGTAGTTTACAATACGAATAAACAATCAGTTACAATATATTATGTACATCATTATAAAATGTTTTAGTGTAGTGTGACTTACAAGTATACAGAAAGTATGGTATAGTGTATAGTAAGTTGTAATGTAGTGTTGGTTTGTGTAATGTAGGAGTGTTTTTGTATTTGGTATTGAATGCTTTTGTGTAGTGGGACTGTGGATGGATTTCATCTTAAAACTTTAAGTAGATCTTCTGTAGCAGTAATCACATTTAAGGAGATAGTCCAAAAGTTTTGTTTTGCATGCTTGTTTGGTTAGCGTGTATATATTAAGTTGTGAATTCAATTTTTTATATAGAAAGGGACCGGTGAAGCAGAAGAACCTATGTGTAAATGAGTGTTTGAATTGGTGTGAGCGGGGGACGACTGCATTGCGACGACGTTTAAATAAAATTTTTTTGTCGAGGGGGTCAGGGAATGCTGTTTAAGTACTGTAGACAAGATGTAAAGTTGGCGGACAGTAGGTAGGTTCTATGATCGATACAGGCCATGTGTAGGGTAGTCAATAGGTCGAAAAGAGCTGACTTTTAAAATTGCCCGCTGTGCTATTTCAAGAGGAAGTAAAGAAGTTTTAGAGGCTCCCCCCCAAGAAGAAATGCAATAAGTTAGAAGCGATTGACAAAGTGACCTATAGACTTTTTTTAGAATGCAAGTATTAGCTACATAACGTAGGTTTTTAAAAACATATATCAATTTTCTAAGTCTAGATTGCAGTAAAGAAATATGTGCATTGAAATTTAATGATGAGTCCAATATAACTCCCAAATATTTTACTTCACATTTCCTTATCAGATTCGTGCAGTTATAAGTAGAACCATAAGCTTGGTGGACATGACAGGTATGTGATTTTATTGTAAGACCAATGGGGGGTTTATTAGGATTTCGAGAGTGAAAGGGCATGTACATTGTTTTCTCTGTATTTAGCGTCAGACAATTTTGTTTCAGCCAGTCTGATACCTTGTTGAAACCCTCCTGCGCCAGCATGTAGGTATCATTCCAAGTTTTACCAGAGAAAAGCAGTGCAGTATCGTCCGCATAAGAAATTATAATACCCTGCTCCAGTTTCAGGTCACAGAGGTCATTAATATACACTAAGAAGAGTGTAGGTCCGAGTACTGAGCCCTGAGGTACACCAAAAGTCACAGATAAATCAGTACTAATGTAGGAACCTAGTTTCAGGCATTGTTTACGACCGCTTAGATAGTCTTGGAATAATTTCAGCTGCAGGCCTCTTATACCCAAACGCTTCAATTTGAGTAGAAATCGCGGGATAGACATCGTGTCAAATGCCTTGGCAAGGTCGAGGAAGATGGCAAGTGGTTTGTTTCCATTGTCAAGATTTCTAACAACATAATCAGTAAGCTTATGTACTGCGTCCTCTGTTGACTTCCCCGAACGGAAACCAAATTGACAGGATGAAATCATATTATTGCTTTCGAGATACTTAACAAGTCTACCATTAATTATTTTTTCCAGGATCTTAGATATAGCTGGTAGTAAAGCAATAGGCCTATAGTTACAGACACGGTGTTTATCTTCCGACTTGAAGATAGGGACAATGATAGCTTTTTTTAGAACGTTTGGGAAGACACCCCGACTAAGACAAACATTAAATAGACGAGTGAGCGGTGGGGTAATGATATCCTTTGTAGCTTTAAGCAGGCTGTTAGATATATTATCATGTCCGACAGATTGAGAATGCTTTAAGCTATTAATAAGTGATAGAATCTCACTTTCATCAGTGTCCAGTAGTACAAACGAGTTATTTGTAGTATGGTTTGGTAACAGAGGATCAATAATATTCTGGGAGACTGTTGGGTAGTTGAGTATTTTAGTAGCTAGGGAACTTCCAACGTTAACAAAGTAATCGTTAGCTTGGTTCACAGAAGTTTGAGGGGAATCGCCTAGTAGGTCTGTGGTAGCTGATTTTGTTTTGCTTGTATTCGTTATATTTTTGATAACTTCCCAAAGCTTTTTATTGTTGCTGCTATTTTTGTCTAATTCATTTTTTTCGTGTTGTCTTTTCAGCCTTTTCAATAACGCATTGCAAAAATTCCTATAACGGCTGTAAGTTAGTTTTAGGGTTTCATTATCAGGTGACATTTGTGAGATTTTGTGGAGGCGATCCCTATTCTGAATACATCTTAGTAATCCTGGCGTGATCCAGGGTCTAATTGTGCGTTTTTTACGTGGAATTTTGACAATAGTGACATTATTATTGATCACGTCTTGCAGCATACCAACAAATTTTTCCATTGCCTCATTAGGCTCGTTTATTTCCTTGATAGCACTGAAATTCAAATTGCTCAGCTGCTCACGAATAGCAGCTATGTTAAGTTTAGATACGCTGGATTGTGGATGATTTTGTTTTTGAAGATGGTAAAGACAGAGTAAGACCGCGTTGTGGTCCGTAATGGTTGAATTTAAAACAAAGGTTTTAATTTCAAGATTTTAATTTAGTTTTAAGAACATGATCAAGACAAGTTTTTCCCTGTCTGGTGGGAAAAGTGTGGGTTGGTAAAAATCCTTGAAAGGCTGCAGTATTTAGGTATTCAGATGCTTTGGCATCGTGGGAATGCGGTGATATATCTATATTTATGTCGCCAATAATAACGGCAGATTTGATGTTATTTAAATTAGTTAAAATTGAGTTGAGGGATGTTAAAAATGGCGTTATATTATTATAGGATGGTGATCGATACAGTGCAACTATAGCGGTGTCATTGCTAATTGTTAAAATTAAACAGTTGCTTTCTGAAAAAGATGGTTCAATTATATCGACATTTAGGGATTCCTTAAAGTAGACTGTTATTCCATCATTCTGGTTTTTATAATGTTTTGTTGTATGGGACTTGTATCCAGGCAGAGTTGGAGTAGTAAGATTGCATGATAGCCAACATTCAGTGAGAATTATGACGTCACATTCCATCTTAAGTGCTTGCAAGAGGACAACTAGTTCATCAAAGTTACGAGAAATACTACGTATATTTTGCGTTATGATTTTAATGTTTGGTTTACTGTGGGAAATTAGATTGCAACAACCAGCAACATTACACACAGTAGACTCGGATATAGTCAAATCGTCAAGTTCTATGTCTTTGTTAGCCATTTGTAGTTACATATATATATAAAAGATTTGAGATATGTCGGACGTTCATAGAAATATGACAACAAGCAAACAAGCTTAAAGGCACGAGTATCAATCTGTTTACGTTTAAGAAATTAGTGGAATGCGCTCCACAGATATATAGGTATACGGTATAGTTCATATTAGCACTATTAGCAGTTGTGCAGGGATGTCTACCTATGTGTGACGTTATCGCATATAATTCTGCAGCCGTCCTAATAACATGTGTTTTTGAAGTGTGGTTGAAGTGAGGACTAAGTTTACTGTTAATTATTGGAATTAAAAAGTGTTGTAGGACGTTTATAGGAATAAAAAACATAAGAAGAGTGTTATTTAAAACGATAGTCATCAACAGTTTTAAAATATACAATACTTTGTGCAAATAAGTTGAGGTTGAAGCAGTATTGTGCTGCAAACAATTAAAGTTGATATATTTAGTGTTAAGTGGTGTTGTATTTATTTTATGAGGTGAGTAAAATGGTATGTGCAAAGAAATAATTACAGTGTAAGTAGTGAAAGTACAGAATGGGCTGGTGTATAATATGTGATTCCTTTGTTTAACGTGTATTTGAAGTCTCGTAACATTGTATGATTGCGGTGTTGTACAGGTATATTCAATAGTTAAAGTAATTAAAGCTAGGCATGCATTATTTTGTAAAATTGAGATTATAAAAGCTAGGCAATATAAGAGCGAAACATGTGTATATATTAGGACTAGTCAATTTTCATTACTATGGTTCTTTTTGAGTTCATTTAAGTACGCTTCGTTTTTGACGCAGATATAAGGTTTTCCTTCAATTTTGCGTAGATAGATTTGTCCGTTTGAGGGCCATACAAACTTGTAGTTTGCTGTCTTCGCAAAGTCTCGTGTAAGAAATAAGAGGCGTTTCATTTTAGCCGTGAGCAATTCAGAGATGTAAATAGGCTGTTTTGCCGTTTGTATACCCATATCACTTGAGATAAGTTAGTTATGTTGCGGTTTAGAACTGTTGTATTTTTTAACAGTTTCAAGAAAAGATAGTTTGTTTAGTGTGGTAGTAAACTCAATAGCAATTGAAGAGCTGCTTGTTTCCCTCTTTGACGGCAGACGAACGACATCTTTTATGTCATTCTTAGATAGGTCGAGGTAGTTTATGTTCTTTGATAAATTCATAACATAGCCAAAAAGATCAGTTTTCTTTTCATGCTGTATTTTGGGGACATTTCTCACTTCTATGTACGTTTTCAGGCTACTTATTTCAAGAGACTCAAGTGTTTCTTCCAGTGCCGATAAGTGGGAATGTATTTGTTTATGTTCATGTTCCAATTGGTCTATTTTATCTTCGACTGCTTTAACGTTGATAGATAGGTGAGAGATTGAGTTCTCGATGCCTAAATTCGTCTTTTGTATGCCTTTATTTTGATCTTGAATAGATATCATATATTCCTCCAGTTTATCCATACGATTATTTTGAGAAACACGGATTTGGTTCATCATAGACATTATTTCATCTGTAAACGATGAGAAGTTTTCAAGCGAACATTCATCCTGCTGTCGTGTTCTTTTATTATTACGTTGGGTTACCTTAGTGGGTGAATTCGTGACTTTATTCAAGTTTGGTTCCGAATTGGATTGTGTCAAATCTTGAGATTTTGGTGGTGTTCTTTGTGTAGCCATTTTGTTTGAATGAGTATTTGTTGTTTTTAATTTAATTCTCGTGTGTAATGGAAGAGTATATGGTTAAGGAATATGCAACCACCAGTATTAAAATCACAGAGTTACTTGATGGCTGATTTGCGTTACAGTGCAATAACACATTTACACGTCATGTTTTTTGCGTGTTAAGATAAATTTAGCTAGATGAGGCTAGTCTTTCTTAACTGACTACTCTGAGAAGAAAAACCGAAACAAACCCAGAGGTCATAATATCTTTTTCACATCTCATGCTCTGAAAGTGCTTCTTTGTGCAGGGTATAGGCTGCACAAAATCGAATTTTGTGCACAAGGGCATTAACGTATCTACTCATAAATGTATTATATTAAGGCAAAGAAAATGAGCCATACAGCCAAATGCAATAAGAAGTTCATAGATAGAATTTGTTATCTATACTAATATTATAAAGCTGAAGAGTTTGTTTGTTTGTTTGTTTGTTTGCTTGAACGCGCTAATCTCAGGAACTACGGCTCTGATTTGAAAAATTCTTTCAGTGTTAGATAGCCCATTTATCGAGGAAGGCTATAGGCTATATATCATCACGCTAAGACCAATAGGAGCGGAGCACTAATGAAGAATGTTTCAAAATCGGGGGATTTTTTTTTCCACGCGGACGAAGTCGCGGGCGGAAGCTAGTTATATAATATTTACTTTAATTTATTTGCCTTATGTGTTTTTAAGATATAATAGATATTAAAATTTTAATTCAAGTACGGTAGGTTAGTTGATTTAAGAAAATTATTATTACAAAATTAATTTAATAGTAGGCTGTATAGGTCTGCAGCCAATGTCATGTCATCAATGTCGTAAGATTTAAAAAAAAAATAAAGCGGCGGGAAACAGCTCTTGTTCTTTTTTCGTGCATTTATTAATTTCTTCAATTTGCTAAAATTGTTAAAAATGTCCGGTGAAGAAGAGGATTTAACAGTCTCTCCTAATACGCTTATGGAAATGAATGCACAGAGAGTTGTGAAACAGATATTACCGCCAAAGTCTCGGGAAAAATATCTCAAAGTTTACGATAATTTTGTAAATTGGAGAAAAGAAAAAACAATTTCCTTCAGTATTCAAAACTGTTCTAATTTTACTTTGAATTTTAATTAAAGAAATGTTATGTTATACTACTGTTTTATTTCCTCGCAATCGAAGTGAAAAGCAGAGTTTATAATTCGTCCACAAAACCTTTTTAATCCTCGACATTACTATCAGCCCTCGCCTTCGGCTCGGGCTGCTAAAAGTCTCGGATAAAAATGGTTTGTTTTGTGCACTTGTTGTAAAATCTACTATTAAAGTCCATGCAATTTGTATTTGTATATGAGAAGCATGTAGGTTCAAGTCTGTGGTATTCTTTTGAGGAAATAACCACACAAATTTGAGCGGACCTATCCAACAATTTGACGAACAATACCAAAGTAAGGACATTTGGGTAGGCCACACAAGTACTCAAACTGCTTGACATTATTAAATAAATTATAGTGAAAGTAAAAACAACAAAGAAAGAATAACCTACATAGTCCTCACATTTACAGTTAGTAATGATTCTGGATAATTAAGAATATCATCACAGTAGTGATGATATTCTTAAGCAGCAGTAGCTCTCGAAACGGTGAAGAAAGACATCGTGAGGAAATCAGCATGTCCTAGGACCAAAAGTTCGAAGGCATGTGACATCCACTTAGGTACCTGCACTGGGCCCGCGTTGTAAATGGCTGGCGGTCCATTACCTCTCATAGCAGCAGAGAGAACGTTATAGGCTAATTATGGTTGCGGTACACACTTTATAGTACATTGTTCATCGAGGGGAGAAAGTGACCGATTACCAACGAGGGTGTAGTTTGAGGCCCGTAGCGCAGCTGAGGGCCTTAATACACACGAGTTGGGAATCGCACTTTCTTCCAAGTGATACATAGTGCTTTATACTATACCTACGAGGAAAATAAAAGAGAGATTTTTCTACCTAGTTTTCTCGGGCAATAGGTTATCAATAATAGCTTGGGCTGTTTCTTTTAATTCTGGCGGCGTCATTAAATCATCACTATCACTAGACGACATTTCGAGTAGATCGTAAACACCACGGTAAACACTAATTAAAAGTTCAGATAAATAACACAGGAACTCATAACAAAAGAGAGCTACCCGCGCGCGCGCGATTTTCAGTAGTTTATTATTTTATTTTTAAATCAATGTTCAGCCAAAGTATGTGGCCAGTATAATCTTGCGCTTGATGATTTTTTTTTAATTTCGGTCACCTCGATAAATGACGATTGTCAGAAATCGATAGTTATAAATTGAAATAAATTATTTTTAAGCATTAAATACAATAAGCAGTGTTTTTGTTAATGATTCATACTTTTCTAATGTAATTTTAATAGCATTTTGTACATTAATAATTGAAACCGGGTTAAAAAATAGGACCTGTGGCCATAGACAGTAGGTATCTCATTTATTTTTCGCGCCAAATTGTTATTGTTATCACTGACTTGAATACCTATGGACTTGCCCTAACTACGAAATTAGCGTGTATCCCTACAAAAATCGGGTATATAAGATGGCTGCCGTACTTAGTGTTGTAACTGCGAGCAATATGCGCAGCTGTTATCGATATTTAACCTTCATGAATTTGTTTAACTTTTTAACCGACTTCTAAAAAGGAGGTTCTGTATTCGACCAGTATGTATGTATATATGTCCGTAATTTTCTCAAAACGACTGATCCTGAAGTTTTGGGTCTTTTATGTTTCATTGTCCCTTTTTTATACCTCTCTTTCTCTTCAAACCGAAAGACGATAGTGGATGCACTGCTGCTATTCAGCAGAAATTGGAAAGACAGACGGCTAAGTTCTGGTGTGGTGATCGGGAACTGGAAGACGTTGCATTGGAAGGCCTCCTAATAGGTGGAGCGACGACCTGGTCAAGGATGCGGGAGTCCGGTGGATGCGAGACGCACAGAGTCGATCAGTGTGGCGACGCTTGGGGGAGGCCTATGTCCAGCAGTGGACGTAAAACAATAACAATGTTTCATGTAAAAAAAGACATTTATTCATTTTTGAACAATTTAATCTAAAACAATTCAAAGGTTGTTCAATTATTAAAAAGAAATAAGACTTTCTTTAAAAAAACTAAGTAATATTTATAAAATGTGTCCTTACCATTATACTTGAAGGAAGTTGTTGTGACGAACATTGTTGTGAGGAACATTGATGCGAGAAACAAACTTGTTAATTTATGACGTTTTTGAGGCACGAAACCGGAGAAACCGTTATAATACACTTCTGGACACATCTATTGGCCCACCTTAGAGTTTAGGTTTCGATGGCCCCTACCGAAATATGATTGCTAGATTGAACAAAAACTGTTGATGCAGTTTTAAACCTGATACATTTTACCATCTTTTTCGATCGTATAGTTTTAAATTTGAATTCAGAATACCATACGACATGGACCTACGCCTAACAAGTCGGATATGCGCCTTGTTAAAGGCAATTAATTTTTGAATAAAAAACATGTTTTATCAAATAAAGGTTTAATTTAATAACGCGTGTTGCCTCCATGGGCATCTACCACAGCTCTCATACGATTAGGCATAGAGTTTATCAACCGCTCTATGAAATTTTGAGGGATCATCTCCCATTCCTCTTCTATGGCAGTTTTCAACTCCTGCATCGTCTGGGCAACTGGCTGACGAGCCCTAACACGCCTTTTTAGCTCGTCCCACATGTGCTCAATGGGGTTCATGTCTGGGCTTCTGGCTGGCCAGTCCATAACTGTGATGTTCACATCCCGAAGATATTCCCTGACGATGCCGGCCGCATGGGCTCTTGCATTATCATGCATAAAAAGGAAATTTGGGCCCACATAGTCCGCGTATGGTATCACGTGAGGTTCTAAGCACTCACGAATGTATCTTTCAGCATTTAATGTTGGCAGCCGTGGTCCTGTAACAACCTCAAGTTGAGTTTTGCCGCTCGCGGATATACCGCCCCAGACAGTCCATGAGCCACCGCCATAAGCAACCCTCTCTTCAAAGCAGCATTGTGCGAAACGCTCTCCCTTACGCCGGTAGACCTTCTTCCTTCCATCATTGCCATGTAACACAATTTTAGACTCATCAGAAAAGAGTACACGGCTCCAATCTTGCTGTGTCCAATTTAAATGACTGCGTGCGAAATGAAGGCGCGCTGTTCGGTGGGCTCGCTTTAGTTTGGGCCCATTAGCTGGCTTGTGTGGTACCATATCGCGTTCTTTTAACCTTCTCCGAACAGTTCGAGCGCTCACAGATACTCCGTGGAAGTCGCGAAGTTGGTTTTGTATCTCAATGGAGGTAAGGTGACGATTTCTCAAGCTGGTCGTCACGATGAATCGATCCTGCCTTTCAGTTGTGACCCGAGATCGTGGCCTTCCTTTGCGACGAACAAAGCCGCCAGTCTCTAGGTACCTCCGATAAACATTTCGGACCGCAGATCGACTTAAATTAAGTTGAGCACTCACGTTTCTTTGGCTGTGTCCGGCCTGAATAAGTGCCACAGCTTGGGCGGCGACTTCAGGTGAAGTATCCATAGATTATTGATAGAACCTCACCTTAATGTTAAGAATAAGTAATGTTTGTTGCAAAAGCAAAGATATCAATCACTTTTTCAAGAATTAAATCCAAGTAAACCAATAAAACCAAGTTTTCTTAGTATTCGATTGTTTGATATCAACAAACAGGCTCCAAATTGTCTTTTGTTTCTTTAAATTCTGTGTTCGAAATTCAAAAAAAGACTATTGAATGAAATTGTGAATGTGCCAGGTTCAAAACTGCATAAAAACTTTTTGCTCGACCTAATATAAAATTTTAGCTAGGACCAAACGAAACTGAAAATACAAGGTGGGCCAATAGATGTGTCCAGAAGTGTATATTTTTAACTAATAAAGCTAGAACAAGAAGAGTAATTACGACCCCTCAGAAACATTTCACATTTCAAACAAATTGCTCAAAATATGATATGAACAACAATAATAAAACGTTAATTACACACGTAAGTATCTTCATCTTTAAATAAACTTTCAAGACTACTGAATAATTAAAACAACGACTACCAAACTTTTTAATGTAAAACGCGGCGAGGTGAACTTTCGTTTTGGAATATTTTAACAAAAGTCAACAACTCGCATAGAAGCTAAGTCAACAATTAGCTATTCAAGATATCTATGTCCTGAAATACGAGCATATTTTCATAACTTCATCATCTGCTCAGCCTTTGCTGGACTCTGTTAAGCCTGCAATACATGTTGGCCGAGCGTAGGCCAACGCGAGCGTTGGCAAATAGGTACAAGGCAAGAAATAATGTCCACACGTTCGACAAGTTCGTCGAACGCCAATGCAGACGACCAGTGTAGAAGAGGGTCTGTAGAACTGCCCACACGTTGGCCGAGCGCAGACGAGCGCCTTTGATTTGTGACCAAAAACCGACACTGATTCGAAGTGATGCAAGTGATCACGAGCAACGGCGAGCGAAGACAAGTTGCACCAAATGAGCTCTATACACGTTGGCGCTGGCCTACACTCGGCCAACTAGGCAAGTGACACCGAGCGATAGCAAGACAAGGCAAATATACCGTTTACATGTTGGTATTGGCCTTCACTCGACAACGCTCGGCCAACATGTATTGCAGGCTTTAGATACGGCTTCCAGTCTAACCGCATGCAGCTGAGGACAAGTATTTTACATAGAGCGACTGCCTGCCTGACCTCCACAATCCAGTAGTTAGATAACACTATATCCCTTGGTAAGACTGGTGTCAGGGTTTCAAGCTTCTGACTGCCCGTACCGACCTGACAGCCGGGACCAACATCTTAACGGGCTTCCCGAGGCACGGAAGAATCTTTATATGTTAATATTGTTACGAGCTGGGGTTCGGGATAGAAATAATTAACGCCAATTAACACTGTAATTAATTAAACACAAAATAAAAATTTAACACAATTATTCGTACCACAACACTTGTCACTTAAAACTTAAATCGCACTGAAATTCACTAGTATAGCTTCGATTGTATCGCCTGGGATCTTCTAATAAGACTGACTGTCTGCGTTCCTTTGCGATCTATTTATACCCTGGTCTATGAATTCTAGAACATTCTTATAAAATCGACTCACTGTTTATACTGCACAGAATATTCCAGGAAGTTACTCGAGATACACAGTACCGCTATTCGCCGCTAGATGGCGTTAGTGTCTCGAACATTCTAGATTTATGTCGAAGTTTCTCGACGTACTTCACTTAGCGACTGGCGTAACAATATGGTCACTCATACACGGACCGATATAGGCAAGCTCTTAAATGTAAAGCAGACCTTGGATATCAACCCGTGTGGTTATTATTATTTAGCCAAGATCTCCTCTATGAGTATGGAAGAGTATTATAGTTTTATACTTCAATACCTTGTATAATATAAAATACGTAAGTATATAGCCATGAGTTCTTCGTGTTATTAAGAACTTAATATACCTAACCTTGTTACGAGATTAAAATCTACAAGACTAACATAAAATTTAAGCTAGGAGCTCACTGAATTGCCTTTCTCTTTTTTTACTTTTTTGATTGGGCCTCATGAATAATGCAAATTTGGAAATGATCTAAGGGTGTAGATTGTAAATCAACGGTAAAGTTTTCAATTCCACGCAATTTTTCTTTGCCATTGCTTTGTTTAATGTACCTTAGATAACAACCGAGTAATGTGTATGTTTGAACTTATAACTCATTATTTTTAATTGGAAAGGGAAAATATTAACTCATGCAGGCTTATTCGACATACGACTTATTGACTCATGAAACGTCTTTACTAATTGATTTATAGCTTATGTATACTTACACTAAGAAAGAAAGAAATACACTTCAATGCTACCTGCCTTTTATGTGACTTTGTGAGCAAAAGATAACCCAAACTTCATGCCTCATTTATTAATGTGCTCAACCTCATTATCATTCTGACCTACTCATTCCAACTTGCGCGATCTCCCGTTTCTTCATTCTTTATGCGGCCTAGTGCATGATATAACAGATTTTTGGAAGCCCTCATAAGCGTTCGTATTTCGCGTGTTCATATATTTTTATGATGTTTTATCTATACTAATATTATAAAGAGGAAACCTTTATATTTTTGTATGTTTGTATTGAATAGGCTCAAAAACTACTGGACCGATTTCAAAATTTCTTTTACCATTACTTAGAGGGATTCCTCCGAATCCGTATAGGCTATATTTTATCCCGGAAAATAGATAGGATTTTTCGTGGTAGTGAAAATTGTGGAGTAAGGCGTCGAAAAAACTGCCGTACGTTAACGATTCTCGCGAACGCTGCCTATATTTAATATAAACATTGCACCCGTGCGAAGCCGGGGCGGGTCGCTAGTTTAATAATAAAGTAACTTAAAGTAGTCCTGCAAGTCAATATACACCTTTTCTTGATGTATGTTAAAGTGATTGGAGCAATTTAAACAGGTGTGATTAAATAAAACATGTTTAATTGGAATGGTAGGGTCATAAAAAGACAGAGTAGAGAATAATATATTGAAATATCGCAAATATTATTTGAAGATACGTTAAGTTCTTTATACAAAATTTCTAGAACTCAAACTGTTTTCCGACTAATTCGTCTGCTCATGCAAACGTCCAGCCGCAATTACTTCAGTTCATCCGTGATCATGGCGCTTGCACACACGTGGTGCTTGAACAGTGCCGAAATATCGGAAACTCGAAACAATAAACACACGTTTTAAGTTCCAATGATACTGTTCGTGACCATGTTAGCGTAAAAACTAAAATTTATTTCCTATAAACTGAGCATAGTTACATCGTTGTGCCCAAAGCTCAAGTATACTTTACGTAGTTATAACTCAGTCCTTGTCACACATGCTTTGTGGCAGATTGCACTCAATCTTGGTGCAAAGACTTTGTCTGATACCCTCCTCTGGTCTTGTTTAATTTTGCAAGAGGCACTCGAGTTAAGTAAAGATACGAATAAAGTACCTTACAGTTATCTAACTTCATAGTAGTACGAAACAGTTTATATTTTTAATAACGTACCGCTATTTTACTTCGGTTGTAGACTAAAATAATGTCCAGAAAATTTTTGAAAACCATCCCTAGTCTAGAATTTTATAATAATATATAAGGCTTATTTTTTTATAATATTCTGCTCCATGTAATGACTTGTGAAGTTTACTAAATCACCAATGTACTGAGTTATGATTAAAAAAAGCTATGTATAAAGTTGTTTGGGAATGTTCGCCGAAAGAGTTATTAAATTCTTAACGAATAGCTTCATAAATTGCTCTTCGACGCTGGATATTGCGATGTTTAGCATTTCACAATATGGCTAATTCGAGTTTATAATAAATGGTGGCGATTTTAATTTCATTTCAGTGAATTTAAGAGTCACTCTTAGAAAGGAAGGTAGCCCTGGTAGCCTGGTGCTGAATAGATGTGTTTAATTTTGATGATCAGGTATGGATTATTCTCCTTTCTGCAACTTCTTTCATTTGAATCACTTGTTCAATTCCCAATTCGTTATTGCGTTTCTCTTTTTTTTCTTGATGGGAAAATCATCAAATGACTTCTCCCACTGTTGGTGGAGTGGAGGGAAGTGTCACACTTCTACTGACTAAAAACCCACCCAGCTCTTTCAGTTGCCCTTGCGTTTCGGGGCCGCGGTATGTCGTTAGAACATACCCGCAACCCAATTATTGCGTACCTACCATACAGTTACACAATTAGATGAAAAAAATTGGCCAAGTGCGAGTCAGACTCGCCCATGAAGGGTTCCGAAGTAACTATTATAATATAATATAATGTATATTTATTTGACAAAAAACAAACCTTACAAATTTCGTAAAATTAGCTTATTTACATTTATTTACAACTACGCCAAATAACTTTGTTTTTCAGTGTTTGTATGAATCAAAAACTGCTGACCCGATTTCGTTCAAACCAATTGTGGTTGAAAGTTTACATTAAGATCTACAGACACATATTTTCTTTAGATTTTTCACTCCATTATTATAGAAGTTAGAGGGGTGGGGACACACACACACACATTTTACCACTTTCGAAGCGGTTCACAGAATACATCTACCTACTAAGTTTCACATGTATAGTCTTAATAGTTTCGGAATAAAATGGCTGTGACATACGGACGGACGGACGGACAGACAGACAGACAGAGAGACAGACAGACAGACAGACAGACAGACAGACAGACAGACGGACAGACATATCGAAACTATAAGGGTTCCGTTTTTTGCCATTTGGCTACGGAACCCTAATAATTTTCTCTATAAGTCACAATTATGGACCCTGTCGTTCACAGCATAGGTTAAAGTAGGAAAAAGGAGGAAAAACACTGAGTTTTGAATGTGTTAAATTTTATGATTAGTTAAGTACGTACGTTATATTGTTTTATAAATATATAATTGAATTTAAGAATTATAGTAGTTGTTTTTTAAATTATATATTTAGTAAATTGTTCTTTACCCTATTTAATTAGGTTACTACTTGGATTGGAACTAATTTAGAAACGGTATTTTACTACATAGACAACTTAACCAGCTTACTCGTTGTGTCTAACCTTAAAATATAGAGGAAAGGAAGAATCTAAGTACCAATAGAACTAGTGTTATACACACCCGTAATGAATGACTAACGGTGAAGTTTAGAGCACTCGAAATTTAGCGCCACAGCAAAATTTTTAACTACTTAGAGAAACTTACGTGTGATTCTAAGATAGAATTTCACGATTTACCACTCTAGTTTAAATGGGTGTAATGAAACGCAAAGTTTTATGGTTGTTTGGTAGGTTTTGAATTTGAGTAGTAAAACTAAATGGACAGAGTAGACTTAAACCTAAAATAGGTGTTTATGAGTTGGCCGTGCGATCAAAGTGATGCATAATACTTTTGTCCCAATTTTCCTGACAGTCTTTTCTAAAACGCTTGTAAAAAAAACTCTCGACAAACCAACTGAATTAAAAGCAAAAACAGAAATGGAGTATTCAATTCGGAAAAATAACCCCGCCACATAAAATTAAACGTATGACTCCCACAAGACTCACACGAATTAAATTCAACGAAAATATGAAGTTGTAATTGAAATAATTCCTTTTATTAACCTTACCGCCATAAAGCGGTGATAATAAAATATCAGAGACTTTTATGGCTACCATAATGCGATGAAAAATTCACAAAGTGGAATTGCTTTTAAGGAGATCTTCACCCCTCCCTGTTTCAGACATCAAAGATATTGTTACCACCACATCCTTGAGATATAATGAAACGAGAAATAATTTAAGATGCGATGCGAGTAAATCGAGAAATTGTGTTAATTTTGTTTTAGTTTCTATTAGTTATTAACATTATTTACAGTAAACCTGTATTGAACTTATAAATCTTGTAAACCTAAAATAATTAAATGTATGTATTTTGTTTTCATTATATTTAGGACTAGTACTCACGCGGGGCTTCGCTCCCGTGGATTCTATCACGGTAAAAACATAACTCTCCTTTTTTGCAGTCGGGTAAAAAGTAGCCTATAACCTTCCTCAAGCTTCAAGCTACTTCCATACCAAATTTTATCCAAATCCACCCAGTACTTTCGAAGATTAGCGCGTTCAAGCAAACAAACAAACAAACAAACAAACAAACAAACTAACAAACTTTTCCGCTTTATAATATTAATAATATAGATTTTACGCATATGCAAACAGGCTTATTATTTAATATGGCTGTTGCATGTTTCCGACAAGGTTTCTAAAAGGCATTGTTCTGTTTTTTAACCAATACAATTAATTACTCAGCAGTTTGAATGTATATTTTACTGTACCCGTAGCCGGAGTATTAATTAAACAAATTGCTAGTTTAAAAAAACTTCTTTTGAAAGTATGACGGCATAGTTTATTACTTAACATCAAAATTTTCAACAAAGTTACAAAATGTTGCTGCAAGTTTACCAGGTACGTTTTGTTTTAAGTTAAAATCTGCGCAAATACAGAGGTGGTACGAGAACATTACCGTGGGAACGTAAAATAAATGCGAGCCAACACACAATTTGTTCAGTGGAGTGTGTGTATGTTGCGACAGACCTGAGTATGACAAAACACTAAGAACCTCTGTTACACCGAAGCGTATAGCATCAGTATCACTTAAGGCGTGGATATTCGTGAATTGGGCTTCATTTAGGATATATTAGAACCTTTTTTTTCCTTAACCCTTACAAGATTAGTTTTCAAAGTTATATAGGTATATTAAGCTACACAATATAAAGCATGTCCTCTAGCCTTCAAAAAAATAAAAATAAATTTGAAATATCATAAATAAATACGCAAAGTGGCCTCTGTTTTTGTAACTTACTGCCATTTTTCTCCTAAACTATCAATCACAGGATCTTTTAATTGCCACCAATATATTATATTAAGTAATGCCGATGGGCCCCTGGGCTTATTTTTGCCAATAACTTTCTTAATTATTTATACGGATTTTTTTACGTAATCGCTACTCGCAAATCGCGTAGCCACCCCTCCGGCACACAATAAATCAGTGCGGGACGAGACGCTGTGCTGAACGGACCTGTGACACTTTTCTCCGCAAACAAAATTATTGTCGATAGCCCAACCAATTAGAAATTTTTGGTTTTATATACAACATGTATCCTAATTAACGCACACCCCAATTAGAAAATTATGTTATTCTCATAATACATACTCTGAATTTTTAGTTGTACTTGCTTAAACATTTTTTTTTTAAGACTTTCACTTCATTTAAATGAGTTTCATTTTTCTGTAATGTGTACTGAATGACGGAATTTATATAAATCTGCATTTAAAAAGTTACTACTTTAATTTACGGTCCATAGTTAGTTTGTTTTTACTATACAGCGAAAGTGTAATTTGTAATTTACGTAGATTTAATTGCTTTGGGATTAAAATGATTGATATTAAAAACGATAAAAACCGATTCAGTAAACGATACTGAACAAACTAATTTCAGGATGTGCATTAATTATGTTACGTGTTGTATAGTGTGTGTAAATATTAGGTTATTTTAGTGTTACTTAGTTTACTAGTTGTCGTTAATTCTTATTATAATATCAAAATGGGTGACAAAAAAAGACGCAAAAAGCGTAATACACGGTTAACTTTATAAAAATAAGGTTTTATTTTGGTCCAATATTTTCATAGAAAAGGGCACCTCGCAACTAAAAATGATAACTCTATTTCGTCGGAAGAAACATTTTATTTTTCTGTTCGTATTGTCTGCCTTTGTAGAAGCCGCTAGCCACCGCCAATCAGCCATTGTCACACGAAAATGTTTTGAAGGGCACTATTATTTTATAAATCATTTATGGTTAATATTTCGGTATTATGAACGTAAAACTATGTCAACAAAAAGTATATGAAAGTAACGAACATGGATGTTAAACATTTTTTAAATTTGTGTAGATATCAAATTATAATTTATTATACAGCAGCATGTTTTTTAAAATGACAGTTATTTCTTTTTTCTCAGTCAAGTCAGACTTATATTGGCCTGAAATTGAATATATTTTTTGAGAAACCAGTTTACATTTTTTTTCGTGTTAAAATCGTTCATCCAATGAGTTCATCAATAGCCCTTTACGTTCCAGGGTCATGGTTACCTGATAAAACAGTTCCACGACCCCGGCAGGTGCCGGCAGCCCCTGTGGGGGCTCCGTCAGATTGCTGAGAGCTCTTTGAGGCGCGCATGTAAGCCGATGCACCTCCACCGTCGACCCGGGCATGGTCCATGATCGGACGGCGAGTCACCCATTACTCGCCGTCTGCAAGTCCGTACCTACGGTGGCCGGTAATCGCTCCTCGACTTCCGACACCCTGAGTGTTTCATGCGGCGGCTAGGTCGTGAGGTGGAGGCTGTCCTCTCCCTCACACGTTCTGCCTCCTTCTTCGCTAGCATGACTGCTTTTCAGAAGGAGGTGACTACTTCTCTTTCCGTCTCGCCCCGCAGTATGGCTTCGACCAATGCCACCTAGCTTACCTCACATGTTTTTCTTTTCCAGTTCGAATACTAATGATTAATCATCTAGTTTACAACAAAACCAAATGTAAAATAAGGGCGACAGATAAAAGTTTTCACAATCTTTTTTGAAAATAAATATTGTGAGTGTACGGTCGGCCAAGAAAGTGGTGTACAGTCGGCCAAGAAAGTGGTGTACCACCCTAAGGTTGAATATCGCTTGCAGATTCATAGGTGATAAAGATTAGTTTCGCTTGCAGATCGATCTGACAACTTCTATTGCTGTCTTTATCTGATTATTGATAACGACTATTACTGTTTGTAACGTGACAGCTGTTCTTAGTTTGAACTTGATGGAACCAATGACGTCGTAAAATCAACGGCGGGGGGCTGTAGATTTTGATGACAAAATTGTATCTACAAATTCAGAATTGTAATCAACAAGTTACATAAAATTGCAAAGGCACAAGGCGAGTCCACAAACCTACAATTTCTGTAAACTTGTAATTACAATATCAATAAAAAACAAGCTAAAAATAGATTTATCCTTTTATTAAATTTCTACAATCAATTTTAAAATACTTATAACAAACAAAAACATAGCATATATAGTAATATTTAGAAGATATTGAAAATTTTTAAAAATTGGAAACGGGTGTAACCGCTGTTGGCCTCTATAACTTCTAAAAGACGAGACCTCATTGAACCAACAAGCCGTGAGCAAATATCAGTTCCCCGCATTTCCTCCCAGATATAATTACAGTGACTAATAAGAGCTTGTTTGGTTCTTTCATTTTGATGCGACCATCGTTGGACCATAAGGCCCCAAAGATTTTCTATCGGGTTGAGGTCCGGCGATCTTGAGGGCCACTGAATTACCCTTACGTCAGTGTGTGAACGAAACCAGGCTCTTACGATCCTCGCATTATGAATTGAACAATTATCTTGAACAAAATCAAATTGTGGCACTTCGTTCTCCGGGTAAACATTACGGACTGTCGGTAGCATTGCATTCTGAAGCACGTCGATATAATTTACAGCCGTCGCTCGAGGAGGTAGAGAACACAATTCTCCTACACCATCCGTACTCATCCAGCCCCAAATATTTACGGAAATTCGACCTGATTCTCTATTTGGGATTACATGATCATCTTTATACCGTGTTGAATTATATCGCCAAAGGTGAAGACGTCCATGCTGACTGGATTTAAACGTTTTTTCATCACAAAACACTGTATTAGACCAATCAAACTCTAAGTGCTCTCTGGCGAAGTTCAGACGAGCAAGTCTGTGAGCATCCGTCAAATATATTTTCTTGGCGTAATGCCTGTGGTGCAACCCCATGTAATGTAGATGATTCCTTATTGTTTGGGCACTCACATCGAACATCTCCGCAAAATGTTTTGTGGGCTTAAAACCATTGATTTCATATTCCCGTCTCATGAATTCTCTATCGTTATTGGAGAGGCAGGCCGGCGACCACTTCTTCTGTGATCCAACAAATCAAAACTGGTACACCACTTTCTTGGCCGACCGTACGGTCGGCCAAGAAAGTGGTGTACCAGTTTTGATTTAGTTTCCCGGTCATCGAAAATTACAACAAGGTTCGTTATAAAAAGATATTACTGAAAGAGACAACATTATCATGACGTAAACCTATGTATTTAGTATTCATACGTCATATGTCACATATAAGTACATGACATTTTAACCTTTAGTATAAATGAAAAGGACATTAGTTTCTACAAAGCAATTGAAATGTTTCCAAACAAAAGTAATAAAAACTATTTAGACAACCGAATTCCATTTGAAAAAGAAAACTGACAATTGACATTTTGTCAAATATATGCAAAAAATCGATATATTTTCCGTGTTATTTTTCAATCAACTGCATATAAAATCATCTCAATGCCTGCCAACTTGACCATTGCCGAAAGAGCACAAATAATTGCCCAATTTAATGAGGGAAGCAGTATCAGTGCGATATCCCGGAATTTGAATATATCGAGGCGTTCTGTCCGCTTTTGGATTCGTCGTGAAGGAGAGGAGGGAAGTTTGTTGGATCACAGAAGAAGTGGTCGCCGGCCTGCCTCTCCAATAACGATAGAGAATTCATGAGACGGGAATATGAAATCAATGGTTTTAAGCCCACAAAACATTTTGCGGAGATGTTCGATGTGAGTGCCCAAACAATAAGGAATCATCTACATTACATGGGGTTGCACCACAGGCATTACGCCAAGAAAATATATTTGACGGATGCTCACAGACTTGCTCGTCTGAACTTCGCCAGAGAGCACTTAGAGTTTGATTGGTCTAATACAGTGTTTTGTGATGAAAAAACGTTTAAATCCAGTCAGCATGGACGTCTTCACCTTTGGCGATATAATTCAACACGGTATAAAGATGATCATGTAATCCCAAATAGAGAATCAGGTCGAATTTCCGTAAATATTTGGGGCTGGATGAGTACGGATGGTGTAGGAGAATTGTGTTCTCTACCTCCTCGAGCGACGGCTGTAAATTATATCGACGTGCTTCAGAATGCAATGCTACCGACAGTCCGTAATGTTTACCCGGAGAACGAAGTGCCACAATTTGATTTTGTTCAAGATAATTGTTCAATTCATAATGCGAGGATCGTAAGAGCCTGGTTTCGTTCACACACTGACGTAAGGGTAATTCAGTGGCCCTCAAGATCGCCGGACCTCAACCCGATAGAAAATCTTTGGGGCCTTATGGTCCAACGATGGTCGCATCAAAATGAAAGAACCAAACAAGCTCTTATTAGTCACTGTAATTATATCTGGGAGGAAATGCGGGGAACCGATATTTGCTCACGGCTTGTTGGTTCAATGAGGTCTCGTCTTTTAGAGGTTATAGAGGCCAACGGCGGTTACACCCGTTTCTAATTTTTAAAAATTTTCAATATCTTCTTAATATTACTATATATGCTATGTTTTTGTTTGTTATAAGTATTTTAAAATTGATTGTAGAAATTTAATAAAAGGATAAATCTATTTTTAGCTTGTTTTTTATTGATATTGTAATTACAAGTTTACAGAAATTGTAGGTTTGTGGACTCGCCTTGTGCCTTTACAATTTTATGTAACTTGTTGATTACAATTCTGAATTTGTAGATACAATTTTGTCATCAAAATCTACAGCCCCCCGCCGTTGATTTTACGACGTCATTGGTTCCATCAAGTTCAAACTAAGAACAGCTGTCACGTTACAAACAGTAATAGTCGTTATCAATAATCAGATAAAGACAGCAATAGAAGTTGTCAGATCGATCTGCAAGCGAAACTAATCTTTATCACCTATGAATCTGCAAGCGATATTCAACCTTAGGGTGGTACACCACTTTCTTGGCCGACTGTACGTCATCATTGCGAAGTTCATTACCGTGATTACGTTATTGCAAAAGTATGTTATTGTGAAGTACATTATCGCGAAAGTTCTTGATTGCGAAGTACGTTGTCGCGAAAGTTCTTTATTGCGATGTACGTTATCGCGAAATTTCTTTAGTGCCATGTACGTTATCGGGAATGTTCTTTACTGCGAAGTACGTTATCGCGACGTACATTGTGTCAGTTTGGTGACCACGGTTATTTTATGAATATCGACACTCACTCTTTTTCTTCTATTCCGTGATTGAACCCAACATTTTGCATAAAAAATAACAAACGTTGTTTTTCACAGCTCCACTGCCAATAAATTATTATCACCCAGCGTACAACAAAAATCGGTTCATATAATAAATTATGGAGAAAACAGGTATAATTTTGTTTAAATAAACTCACGACTCAAGGTATTACAGATTGAGGAAAGAAATTGGGTTATAGCAACAGCTACATTTATTTATTACACTTACACAATGATCTTCGTGACTTTACAATACTACTACCAAGAGTCCCCCAAGTACTCAAGAATTGAACATAGTTTGCAGCAAGATCGAAACCAAATAACAGATGATGAAGAAACAGAAGATACCAGGTTCTTTGTGTTCTCTAACAATCTTGAGTAAAATAGATAGAACACATTTTGAAGTTTGTTCCAGTACCTTAAATTAATTTTGTTTCAGACTACAATCTATTGCTAGATGTATTGTAAATGTAAGCCATTTTTTTAAAGAACTACTGAATATCATCCCATGAGCCTTTGAGTTGCGGTTTACAGTCGATTGAAATTATATCTGAACGACTGACAGGCCTAATGACTAAATTGACGCTGAAGTGTCGTTTATGCACTATGATTTTTGTAATCGATGGAGACAATAGTCCAGAAGAAATGAACTTAAATACATGTGGAGTGGCTGGTGCAATAGTCGCAGGATGTGGACACGATCAATTTAACTAACAGTTTTAGTAGTCTGACAATGGTATAATTTTGTTGTCATGGTAACACAACAGCAACATCATATACATTTTGTAAGGATATAATAGAACCCTTCAAAATCACGCAAATTGGCAATGTTATTATAGGTAATCCGGTCTCGGAAGGATGAAGTCAGATTGATAGTTTTGGTAATACTGACCGATCCTTCCAGGTTCATAATGTTCCAGATTTTTTTAAAGTAAGTGGTAAATTTTATCAAATAAATCAAGATGTAAATAGGTAACATGTAAAAGTCAAACCTAAACCAATCAAACTCAAACATCATAGTTAAACCTAAAACGCGTAATAGGTTCATAGATATTTATCATACAATATACGAATATAGAAACGAAAATATATACTACTAAAGCTCATTCATTTACAGAAAAATTTAAATTAATATTAATACAAAAAAAACTATAAATTATACATAATTCTATTTTCCTTTGCTTTCGATCTTGGACATTCAAAAGGCTTTACACCTCTGCATTTAGATACAGCTACTGGAAGCGATAAGTAGATAGCATGCGGTGGGCGCCCGGCACTGCGATCCAGCACAAAGTTAGAGTTCGCGTTGCACGAAATTATTATGAGGGGTGGGAGGCGCACGCGGGGGGCTTTGTCGTTGCACGAAATTATTATGAGGGGTGGGAGGCGCACGTTGGGGGCTTTGTCTTGGTAACGCCCACATGACCAAGGTCAATGGCGTCTAGCCCGCTCTTAAGTTGTCTATGCACCCCACTTACGAGTTCTAGAAAATTCTAATAATATGTCAATAGACAACTAATTCTATGTTATCAATCAATCTCTGTTCTTTTTTCAACCGACGACAAAAAGAGGAGGTTATCAATTTGACGCGTATATTTTTTATTTTATGTATGATCACCGATTACTCGAAGACGGCTGAACCGATTTGGAAAAATCTTTTTTTGATTGAAAGGGTCCCATTTTGGACCATGGTGGACATCCCACCCATACGCACCAAACGTTTTGGGAATACCTTCATTGTGCGTACGGCTAAGGAGTGGAATTCCCTGCCGGAGTCTGTGTTTCCCGATAGCTATAACCTAGGAGTCTTTAAGTCAAGAGTGAATAGGTTACTTTTAGGTAAGCGTGCTCCATCTTCGACCACATCATCACTTACCATCAGGTGAGATGGTGGTCAAACGCGAACCTATTCTAAATAAAAAAAAAAAAAAAAAAAAAATTTTCATAAAAGTCAGGATCTGATGATGAAATCCTGGAGAAATCGAGGGAACTCTTCAAAAATTATAGGCACACCTATGACGTTTTGGGTATATTTTATAGTAACTTGTGCAGTTGCTCTCAAAAAGTACCATTTGAGGAAGTGAAACTGATGATGAAGACCACAGATGGCAGCCGAAACTACTCAATAATAAGTATTGAGTGGATCGCGATTCGATTACTTGAATATGGATGTTAAGCACTTTATGCTTATCACAATGCATATGGTGATGTAGAGCTGATGGTGAAGTACCAGGAGAACTCCTCAACAATTAACGGCCCAGCATTGGGAAAAGCAATATTTTGTAAAAGGTTATAAGTAGTTGACATTTAGGCTCTTATAACTAGGTAAATTAAAAATAGACCAACCAAAAAGAGTTAAATAAAAACTTTTTACCAAAAAAATTAAACCGACTCCCAAAAAACACTGCAAAGTGAAAAACAACTTTAATTTCGGAAGTCGGTGCCAAAAACGAAAATACAAATCTAAATACACCGACTACCGAAATTAAAGTTATTTTTCACTTTGCAGTGTTTTTTGGGAGTCGGTTTAATTTTTTTAGTAAAAAGTTTTTATTTAAGGTTTGAATATCTTCCAATGGCTGCCTCCTCACCTGGACATAGCGGGAGGGTGTATCAGACTTTTACTGACAAAAACCCATCCGTGTTCCGTCATTTGCCTTTCCTTTTCCGAAAAAAGTTATCTTTCGAAAAATTTTGCAACCCCAGCAGGCAAATCCATTACTATTTTCAAAAAGCAGGTCAAAGATCATTACCTATCTAACATCCCGTAATTTTATATATTTATTATAGGTATATATTTTTATAGCATGTATTTTAATTCTATGTATGTATATATTTATTAAATATATCATTTTAGTTTAATTTTGTAGCTAAGTATGTTTTATATCGTAATTAGTATTTATACACACTGTGTCTATCATCTACTCTTCAACTCTCCTGTCGCAGGTCTGCTGGAAGAAATTTCTTAGGAAATAAGCAGCACCTTTGTGCTCTTTTGTCTGTATTTAATTTTTTCCTTTATAAGTGTCATGTGTGTACATAAATAAATAAATAAATAGACAAATCACACATTCAAATAATTCGTTTTTTTTAGTTTAAAATTTTAAATACTGCTAAGTACATTCTTCATCCAATTTTTCTATGAAGAAATTTAGGATTTGTAAAATGCTTTAGCACTAGCAGAGTAGTAAATAGGAATGATTAACATCAGCATGTCATTGTTAATAAATAGAAACATACGAAAATTACAAATAAATGTTCATCTAAAAGATAACGGTGTGATAAGCGGCCTGTAACACTGAGAATGTTACAAAATGTTACTTGTATTTGTGTAAAATGATACATATTCTGTTTATTTGTGTAACGACATTCTGTGTAAGTCCATATTTTTCGAGCAGTGATTGTAAAGTGAATCGTTAAACTGTATTACTTTATTCTACAACTCGTATTAATGTGTGACTGATTGTGCCTCTCTTTTTAGAACGTGTGCACACATTATTATATAGGGTATAGATTCGTATAACGCAACTGTAGGAACATCCTGCGCATACCGTATGATATATGACATCTTTAATTGCAACTATCAATTAGTTCAAATGTTTAAAATATGTACTGCGCAACAAAATAAAATAGAAAAAAATGTCGTCATAATAAAAGAATATGAGGCCGATCACCACTGCTGGGCCCGAGTAGACAGGATTCTTCCTACAGATTCTTCCCAATAAGTATTTACCAAAAACACACACAACATCATTTATTTAAACCTTTTTAGGGTTCCGTAGCCGAATGGCAAAAAACGGAACCCTTATAGTTTCGATATGTCTGTCCGTCTGTCTGTCTGTCTGTCCGTCCGTCCGTATGTCACAGCCATTTTATTCCGAAACTATTAAGACTATACATGTGAAACTTAGTAGGTAGATGTATTCTGTGAACGCTTTCCGATTTTAAGAAAAAAAGTTAAAAAATATTTAAAATAAAGGGGGTCCCCATACATGGAACTGATTTTTTTTTTTTTCATGAAACCTATGCGTGTGTGGTATCTATAGACAGGTCTTTAAAAATGATATAAGCGTTTCTAAAACCACTTTTTCATAAAGTCAATCGTTTAAAAGATATAAACTTCCAAAGTGGTAAAATGTGTGTCCACCCCCCCCCCCCCCCCCTTCCCAACTTCTATAATAATGGAGTGAAAAATCTAAAAAAAATATGTGTCTGTAGATCTTAATGTAAATTTTCAACCAAAATTGGTTTGAACGAAATCGGGTCAGCAGTTTTTGAGATACCTACAGCTTATTTTCTAAAACCGCAAATATAACTTTGTAATTCATACAAACACTACGAAAAACAAAGTTATTTAGCGTAGTTGTAAAAATGTAAATAAGCTAGTTTTAAGAATTTTTGAGGTCTTTTTTTATTCGTCAAATAAATATACATATTATATTACTACGGAACCCTTCATGGGCGAGTCTGACTCGCACTTGGCCAATTTTTTTGTTTGCTTCCGGTCTAAACGTATACGGCTGAGTATTAGTATTTCCCGTGGAGCAACTGCCTATCTAATCATATTCCATTTGCTGGTTACCACGATACACCTTAACCAGACCAATGTCAGTTTTTCTGGCATCTGACTACCTGTGACAACTGTCATAGATGTACAAGTGACTGCCGGAACCACCGGCTAAACGTATTTTTAACCGACTTCTAAAAAAGGAGGAGGTTCTCAATTCGGATGTTTGTTTGTTTTTTTTTTATGTTTGTTCGGGCATAGCTCCGTCGCGTGCCAACCGAATTGAAAAATTCTTTTTTTGTTGAAAAGGGTATACTTTCCAAATAGTCCCATGAAAATTTTATCGAAATCGGACCAGCTGTTTCTGAAAAATCAACAAGTCTAAAAAAATATTTGCGTTGATGATCTTTTCGTTTACTCTGCATTGCGTTTTTTGTTCGCGCATAACTCCGTCATTTACGAACCGAATTGGAAAATTCACTGACCCACTAAAAAGCGCGAAAATAAAAACTTTTTTGCAAAAAATACAACCGGCTTCCATATCAAAACACTACAAAGCCAAAAATAATTTTAATTTCGGAAGGCGGTGTGAAAAAAAAAGAAAATACAAAACCAATAACACCGACTACCGAAATTAAAATTATTTTTGGCTTTGTAGTGTTTTGATATGGAAGTCGGTTTTATTTTTTGCAAAAAAGTTTTGTTCGGTGCACGGATGGATTTCAATATGTTAACATGGACACCCATCCGCAGACACACCTCTTCAAGTGTTGCTGAAACTTGAAGGTCCACCCACGCGACTGTGAAATACTCGTGGCTAAATAATATCTATTTAGCCACGAGTTTTTTCACAAACACACAATAGCAGCAAATAATATCCTCATTTTAGCAATTTGGTTCTAGATTAAAGGCCATCATTGCGTATTGCCGAGAAGTAACTTTACCAGGATTAAACGTTTAATTCAATTTCAGTTTAGCGTGCGTAAATTTCTCACAACAAAAAAATATTATTTGTACCCAAACGGTGGTGTAAATGGCATCGTAAAAAAGCGTGCTCCTCGGCCTAATGTTATTAAAAAGGTGATAATAGGACACTGTTATTTGAATAAGATATTCAAAGGAAAATTATCGCAAATTGTTTAGCTCGCACACAACGAATTCAAAACTGGGTACAAAATGTCTGAAAATATTCAAAAGCGTTATAAATAACGTTAAGTGATTTTATTTTTTCCTGAAAATAACTATAAATTTTATCTGTGGTGGGTGTCTTTGTTCCAATGAATTAACTGGCTTAGAAATATATGAATCCGTAAATAATTAACTATTTAATGTCATATACATACACATCACATGCATACAGAACACCAAACACACATATTCAACCAAAAGTTCAAGTTTAAACCTAAACCTTTTTATATAATTATATAATAACTAGCTTCTGCCTGCGAAATCCCGACCCCGTAGGAATTTTGGGATAAAAAGTGGCTTAATTATGTGTTATCCCAGGATTTCAGCTATCAACTCACCAAATTTCATTCAGATCCGTTCAGTAGTTTGTGCGTGATTGAGTAACAAACATTCATCCATACATCTATCCATTGAAACTTTCGCATTTTTAACCTATTTATTCTAATTTATATTTGAGAAAAAGGATACAGAATTATATGTACCTACATACGTACATAAGTGGACGGAGGCGTAAAAAAAATGACACTAATATAATTTATATGGAGAAGACATGCAGAAATTTAATATTTTTATAATAACGATTAAACCTTAAATTTAAACGAATTTATGGTCGAATTTCAACCACCGGGCAATTACTAGTTTATTAAACAGTCGGAGATATTAATCCCTTGTGCACCGTTAACACTAGTTCAGGGACTACGAGATTTATATTACTTTTAAAACCTTTATATGTCAATATAACTTAACTTTTATTTCTTTGTTCAGGCGATCTCCCTCTGGAATGCGAAAAAAGTTAACGGCTGGGAAATATGTTTCTGAGCAGTTGGTAGGATCATCATATCGTTGAATTGCGTTAGTAATTTTTTCAGATTATCTTCTGTCTGAAGATATTTTTCACTGATCTAGTACTATGTATTAGTAACCAGAAGGTTATTAAAGAAAAATAAAGAAATTTACCTACCTTAAGTACAGGTTTTAGGTCAAGCTCAGTCTCTGTACGCAAGCATTTTTTAGTTAGTACAATAAAAAAAATAAAAAAATTCCATCACTAAAAGGAGTGATCATACTTAAATATTTTACGTGTTTTTTTACTACGCAAAATTTTATAGATTTCAATTTTGGATGAAAAAATCGTAAGAGTACAACAAGCATTTTCCGTAGCATTTCGAATTATAAATTCACTAGCGACCGGGCCCTGCTTTGCACGGCATTATGTTAAATCACATGAAACCTTGATTAATTTTAGACCAAAACCTTCCTAATTAATCACTCTATCTATTAGTAAAAACTGCATGAAAATGTGTTCAGCATTTTTTGTACATCGTGAACAACAGACAGACAGATGCAGCGAGAAACTTTGTTCTATAATAATAATATGTAAGGATAAGAATGTACTAAATTCTAAGACCAAAAAATATACAACCGATCAAAAAGTAATCAAGAAGTTTATTATTCACATAGCAACAAAATCTTACGAAATTGAATCTTTACAAGCTCGGCCCATTTCGCAAATTCATGCAAATGCACGGTATGTAACAAAATTGTCATGCAGCATTAAAGTGGCCTTTGCGAGAATAGAACCGGGTCTAGGCATCAACTGATGGACCTAACTGCTGCGATGAGGCCACGATACCACGAGGATCCTTCACATTACCCCTAAAACAAATAATAAGCAATATTAATCATTTATTTTCTCACTAGAATACCTATTTTACAAATAGGTTTTACAGGCTAATTATTATAAGGCATTCAATTTTTGTATCGAGGAAGAATATCTGTATCGTGCCCAAACTAATCTAAAAACTAGTGATAAGCCATTATATTATTCTGTTAACTGTAGTACCTATTAAGATAATCTATTAAGTTTTTGTGTTAGTGGTAAAAATAATGTAATAGAAGATGTGGCTTTGGGTGGAGCACCGCCGTGTCCTCGTGGAAACGACTAGTGGCGGTGACGTCTCGCGTCCAGCCCTGGCACAGATTACTAAATAGTTACTTCGTAACAGATACATCACTCTCATATAAAAGCGAAAATACCTACGCTATAATAGCGTAAAAAAATCTTAATAATAATACCAGCTATTTACAGCGAGAAGAAATGTACCATAAGTACGCATACAGAGAGTTGAGATTGTATTGCCCGCCGCGCGATCCACGTGCGAGCACGTCATCGAGTGAATATGCTAGGGTTGTACCTATAGATATAATATTATATTTCTATGGTTATATCTATGATGATATTGATAGTAAAACGAATGTTGAAGAAAAACAATTATTTTTTATTTGTTGATCAAATATGTTTCAGGTTAATAAAATGATAGATGCATTTTTTCCTTCCCTGAATTCCCGATTATTAAATTTTACTGTCGAAAATATCCGAAACCGCGTAAATAATTGTAATAAATAAGTAATCAAAAGGGAAACAGGAGCAAAGCGGAGGAAAATCAATTGTTTTTAGGCCGATCCATTATGACGTTGTCAAAATTATTTAAAAAAGCACAGGCAGGCGTGCGGCAGCCCTCTGTCGGTTGTACCGACGGCGATACGCGAAGCGGTAGGCATATTACGCGTGGCCTTAAGGGAGTGACGGACGCCTGATCCTGGTTCAGGCCATGGCGGGGCGAGGGGGAATGGAATGCATTCGCCTCCTTCTTCGAAACAGTCATACTAGCGAAGGCGAAGGCGGAGGCTGAACGCAAGAGGGAGAGACAACTATCTTCCTCACGCAAGGGCAAACTAAAGGAACAGGTTGGGTTTTTATTAGTAGAAGTCTGACACTCTCTTCCGCTCCACTGTGGGTGGAGCCAGTTGATGATTTTCCCACTCAGAAACAAAAAAAAAGGAAGCTGTAGCTGCGTGGGAGTGCGTACGTGTATCATGTGCGTACGTGCTTGTGCGTACGTGAATGTTTGTGCGTCTGCGTGGTTATATTTTTACTTCTTGCAATTTGCAACTTGCGACTATGCGTTGGTAAAGCCTGATTTACAACAAATATTTCTCAAAACACTTACTCGAAAACTGGCTCATAAAATTAATTTTATTTTAATTTAATTTTCACTTCATCATTTTCAGGCAACCCCGAAAGTACGCCAGCCAACTCATATTCCCTTTACATTTGAATACATTTCCATTGTATGGTTTTATCATTGGTGAACTAACACGTATTTGTCTTGTATTGTATAGGTACGATGCTGCTTACGCGCGGGTAGGCGTGCAGGGTGGGGAGGGAACGAAACGCGAGAGCAGCCATTTGGAGTTCGTGCTATGACGTCATTCAGCGAAGCACAACATGCGTAATAGCGTTAACGAATACTAACGAAACAATGGTTCGGCGACCATTGCCAATTTCCATTAAGCTTCAAACAAATAACTGGCACTGGTTTGTTTCTAACGCCCTTTATTCATTTTCTTTAGGCATATCTTAAAAACAAAACAAAAACACTTTGTTTCATATTTTGAAACAAAGTGTCTATTATTAGTATTTTAATTTGAAGAATTAAAGGAGAAAGGGAAGTGTATAAGAGGCAATAGCCTATTGGGTTAGGTATCGGGCTTGTGATCGAGAGGTCGCAGGTTCGAACCCCGACTCAAGACTCAAGCATATTTGGCTTAGCTGGAGGAGTTAACAAGATTGCTAGTAATTAATGTAAATTTTACCCACATTGCTAGTTCTCTATAATAAAAAATGAAATTCCTACAGAATATGGTATACACGTTGGGTAAAATCAATAGTATTAAAGTGTCAGTATGAAACTCATAAACATACATGTATTGGGCATCTTTAATCAGTTGGGTGGTAACTTCGTAGAGCTTAGTTTTGACATCCGGGTAGCTCTCCAACAAGTCTTCCCATGCAGGTAAACTGAGGTACATAAGATCCACCACCTATTCGAGTAATAAAAAATTACAATATACATACGTACAAATTATCTTCCATATTCCAAATTCCAATCTAACAGGGTGCAGCTAGGGTTGCCGGGTCGTCAAACCTAATAGCCGGACAAACCAGCCAGTTAAACCGGAAATTTCGGTGAAAAGGCCGGACACCATTAAGGATTTTATGTCTTAGTGTTAATACGATATTAATACCAAAATTGTGTACGTAAACCCAGACTTTTTGATTGTTTACCGTAAATCTTAAGGTTATTAATGTAAAAGCCTAACAAAAACCGGACACCGTTTATTTTGGCCGGATACGCAGTCAAAAAGCCTAACTAGGTTCCGGCTTTATCTGGACGCTTGGCAACGCTAGGTGCAGCTGTTTACCAATGTTTTACATAGAGTGACTGCTTCTCTGTCCTCCACAATCCAGTAACCTTCTATATACAGTCTATTCTTCTGTGGAATGTACTACCTCGCGATATCAGGACGGCCACCATCAATATGCATTTAAAAGAAAGTTGCGGGATTATTTTCTGAACAAATAGTGGAAGCAGAGTTTTAATAACCTCCTTTCTAAAACTTTTTATTAATATACAACGTGTAATTTAAAGGGTATATACATACCAAGTGCATGGCTTCTTTGGATGATAACAAACGATATGGCAAGCGTTTTGTAATCCTAAGTCTACGTGTGTAGAATTTATTACAAATTCCAATACACTGATACCAGAGACCGAATTTTTCAAATTAAGAAGAACGAGAAAGAATTATCGTGTTATTGGCAAGTGACGTGCAAAGTTATTGACCCTCGTAGTGCTGTAACACGTTTGTTATGATTGGTGTTCAAGAAATATATGAAACAAATAATTTGGTGTCAATTCTTTGAGTCAGTTATTTTGTGCTGAAACTGTGCATAGAGACTCTCAGCCCTTTTGGATAGATATGGGGTTTCTGTTACACGTTGTATATATAATATATTTTTGGTATGTATTATGATAAATATGTATGTAAGTTTATTCTAGTTAGAAGTATATGTAAACACTTTTAATAAAACTTTTACTTTGAAAATATTATCTACTTAGTTTATTTTTTTATACACCTGCCATGTTATCTCTTCACCACCCATGGTTGACTGGTAGAGAATGCCTATGGCATTAAGTCCGCCTTTGTACATTTGTGTTGCATAAAAATTAAAAAAAAAAATAACCAGGTAACACACCACCCCCTGGCAAGTCTTGTGGCAAATTTTCTGACTTTTGACTACCCATAACGATAGTCAAAGATGAATAAATTATAGCCAGGGCCAACGGCTTCAAATGATTTCCAAGGCACGAAGGAATCTGGACTAAGGGGGCACTGGTCTGGCCAGGGAGTATCGATTTACACAGTTACTGGATTGTGGAGGTTCGATAAGTAATCGCTCCATGTAAAACACGAATACTCAGCTGCTTCTGGTTAGACTGCACCAACCCCCACATAATCGGGAAAAGGCTAGCAGATGATGAATACATACCGTCCGTGTGTAGTAAGAATATCGAAAACTAGCATTGGGAAACAGTCCAGAAACACATCCAAAATAGCCATTTGTATACAAAATTGACACTAATTGGCCTTCACCACTGAAAAGAAAGAAAATAAGTTTAGTTGTACAGACGACAGCACATCAAGCTACAACAATCTGTCAATATTCTTTAATAGATTTTCAACTTTATTGTTTAAGAAATTAGGTTCAAGGTTGATTGGGGAAATTTGACAGTTTCGGGTAGCTTCATGTGGATGGGTCCTATGTATATGGGCCAAACTAACAATTTGGTCATTTTGACTTTTTTATGGTAAACGCATCTTATCGATATTGTAATATATTGTACCTAATGTGGGTATACGAACAATAAATCAGTCTCGCTTAAACTGTCTTTGTATTTGCATCGATATTCCTCAGTGGCGACGAGTAATTGTAAAAACCATATTATATTAAGATGCCGATCGGGAAAATACACGTGTTTGATCTGGATGGAGGTGAAAACTGGCCAGCATATGTGCGTTTAGTGGAACAATTCATTTTGTTAAATGACATAAAAGATAACCTACGCGTGGCCACGCTAGTGACGCATGTCGGAGCGCCAACTTACCGATTGATGTGTGACCTGTGTGCTCCAGACAATCCAGAAGATAAAACCTTTACCACGTTAGTTGAGCTAGTGAAAAATCATCTGGAACCCAAACGTTCCGAAATAGCAGAGCGCCACGTGTTTCGCCAGCGGCGGCAATGTGAAGGCGAAAGTATTAAAGTGTTCCTACAGAATTTGAAGCACTTGGCTACCTATTGCAATTTCGAGAACCAGTTGGAAGTGAACATTCGAGATCAATTCGTGTCAGGTCTACGTAGCGAAGAGATACGGTCTCGTTTATTTGCGGAGACCACTCTCGACTACAAGAAGGCAGTGGCGCTGGCGCTGGCGCTGGAGGCGGCCGAGCAGCACGCGGCTAAAGCCGTGGCGCACGCACAGGCCGCGCCGTGGGCAGCCGCCGGGCCGGCGGGACTCCAGGCAGACGCGGGCGAGCGGGTGCACCGGGTGAGTGCGGCCGTCCAGGCCAGTGCCGCCGACCGGGACGCCGAGGCTCCGCGACGCAAAAGGTGCTGGCGCTGTGGCCGGGAGGGCCATGCGCCGCACAGGTGCCGGTACAAGTCGTATGTGTGTGACAAGTGCAAAGTGAAGGGCCACTTAGGGTCCGTATGTGATAAAAATGATAAAAGTGCGGGCAGGTCTGGTTCGAAATATCAAAACTTTATGGAAACGGACTCGTCGGAGTTTGGAGTTGAGGAGCTCGAAGGATTGTATATTGTGAAAGGTCAGTCAGTTCAAAATATAAAAGACGGTCCATATCATTGTGAACTCATTATTGAAAATAAAAATGTGTTATTTGAAATCGATACGGGCAGTAAAATATCGGCGGTGTCTAAATCATTCTATGATCAACATCTTTCTACTTTACCGATTGAAAAAGACAACATTAAATTACAATCATATACAGGTGACTCAATAATACCGTTAGGCCGGGTCTCGGTGCGAGTCAGCTGTGCAGGCGCAGAGGACACCGTATTATTGTCATTATTCATTATTGAGCACGGCGGTCCTCCGCTGATTGGCCGCACCTGGATGCGCAAACTTAAATTAAAGTCAATAAACCTATTTAATCTAAAGGAAGATGTTGATCCTGTTGTGTTAAAATTGAAACAAGAATTTCCCGAAGTATTCACAGAAAATATCGGTACTTATAAGCATAAGTTATCATTGTACCTGACCGATAACACGCCCGTATTTTACAAGTCGCGTCCCCTTCCACTTGCGTTGCGCATGCCAGTGGAAAATGAACTTAAACGCTTACAGACTGAAGGTATAATTTACAAAGTAGACAGATCCGATTATGGTACTCCTATTGTGCCTATAATTAAGCCAGATGGTTCTATTCGATTATGTGGCGATTATAAAATAACCGTGAATAAATTGCTAAAAGATTATCATTTTCCATTGCCGAAAATAGAAGAGTTATTTGCAACGTTAAGTGGTGGGGAGCAATATAGTAAATTAGATTTAAAAAATGCTTTTATGCAACTTGAATTATCTGACAATTCACAACCGCTTACAGCGATTACAACACATGTAGGGACGTTTGTATATCGCAGGGCTCCTTTCGGACTTAAGTGTCTACCTGAAATGTTTCAAAAAATTGTTTTCGATACGCTAACTGGTGTTGAATATGTGGTAGCTTTTATTGATGATATTTGTGTGAGTGGAAGGAATAAAACTCATCATTTGGAAAACTTAAGAGCGGTGCTTACTAGGCTAAGAGAAGCCGGTTTAACTATAAAGTTTTCAAAATGTGAATTTTTCAAAGATGAGGTTTGTTACTTAGGTTACAGAATTAACAAACACGGTCTTTATACTGATACATCAAAAGTTAATGCTATAACGAAAATGCCCATCCCCGAAAATGTATCTCAGTTAAGAGCTTTATTGGGTTTCATAAACTACTACGCACGTTTTATACCCAATCTAAGTATGATTTTACATCCACTACACGCTCTTTTAAAAAAGGGAGTGAAGTGGTCTTGGTCGGATAGTTGTACTGCCGCTTTTGAGGAGATCAAGGTTAGATTGACGAGTGACCCGGTACTGGCTCACTACTCCCCATCGCTGCCGCTGGTGCTGGCCGTGGACAGCAGCGCGTACGGGCTGGGCGCCGTGCTGGCGCAGCGCCACGCCGACGGCTCCGAGCGCCTCGTATGCTGCGCCTCGCGCACACTCAACGACGCCGAGCGCCGCTACAGCCAGGTAGACAAGGAGGCGCTAGCCATTGTGTACGGAGTTACGAGGCATCATCAATATCTCTTTGGTAGGCATTTCACGTTACGGAGCGATCATAAAGCTTTAAGCTATATATTCGGGCCTAAAAAGGGTATACCGCAAACTGCAGCCAGCCGTCTGCAGAGATATGCGGTACGTCTGGCGGCTTATGATTTCAACATCGTGTTTGTAAAATCACAAATGAATAGCAATGCAGATGGGTTATCACGATTACCTTTAGCAAAAACCAAGATGGAGGACCAAGATGACGCGGCATATCTACATTTTGTTGAGGATAGTTTCCCTCTTAGTCACAAAGACGTTGCACAGGCGACTAAAAATGATAAAATTTTATGTAAAGTTTACGGTTACATAATGAGTGGATGGCCAATAATGGGCGATACTGAAGATGAAAAAGCATATTTTCATCGACGGGAAAATCTACATATAGACCACGGGTGTATAGTGTGGGGATACAGGATAGTAGTGCCGGAGCAGCTGCGGGCGCAGATCCTGGAGGAAGTGCACGCGGGGCATGTGGGCGTCGTGCGCATGAAGAGCATCGCGCGCGGCTACGTGTGGTGGCCGCGCCTGGACGCCGACATCGAGGCGCGCGCCGCCGCCTGCGCCGCCTGCCGTACGCAGTTGGACGCGCCACCGCGACATACTCCTGTACCGTACGTATGGCCTTCGGAACCTTGGGCGAGACTTCATGTAGATTTTCTACAATACCAAGGTAAATATTATTTTTTGATACTCGACTCGCACTCCAAGTGGATCGAAGTATTTTTGATGGGGACAGGTACGTCGGCTCGATTAGTATCAAATAAATTAAGAGAATGTTTCAGCCGGTTTGGACTGCCAAAGTGTTTGGTGAGTGACGGGGGTCCGCCATTTCGATCCGAGGAATTTGAGTTATTTTTAACCCGCAACGGAATCAGACACATTCTAATAGCTCCTTACCATCCGTCGAGCAACGGCGCGGCCGAGAACGCCGTCAAAACTATTAAGAAAGTTATAAAAAAAGCGGCTACAGAAGGTGAGAATATCGAGCGAGCAATAAACAATTTTTTATTAGTCTATAGAAACAGTACACACACAAGCACACAGCGCGAGCCAGCTGTGGCACTGCTCGGACGGAGGCTGCGCATGCGATTAGACTTGTTGCGTAACAACACGGCAGACGCGGTCGAAGCGGCGCAGACCAAGCAGGTTGAACGAGCTCTGGGTACAAACAGAGAGGTCCTACCTGGGGACCGAGTGCTGTTCCGAGACTATTCGAGAAACAATCCTAAGTGGGTAGAAGGAGAGGTCACTGAGCGCTCCGGAGCAGTGACATATAAGGTAAAATCAGATCATGGGGAACACCACAAACATATTGATCAAATAATGCCATTACGAAGACACACAAGGTACTCTAATCCTATTGTCACAGATACTACTAATCATACAGTAAACACTGACAAAGAAACATGGGTGTCTGCACCTAATTCACCAGTTATGTCATCAGTACAGACTTCACAGGACTCGCCTGTCATACACGAGACTCAAAGCAATCACGCGGGTGAATCGTCCACTTCCGGGGATTGGGTCAATATCAGACCTAGAAACAAAAACATTGTCAATATCGATTAATCCATGTTTTTAAGTTATCTAATCCAGGGTATAGTAAGTATAAAAGCCGTGTTGGTGATTTAATAATGTAGGTAGCATAAGATAAATACCTAGGTAATTACTTGTAGTCATAATCATAAGTTTATGTACTTAAGTTTTAACTGAGGAATATCGATGCAAATACAAAGACAGTTTAAGCGAGACTGATTTATTGTTCGTATACCCACATTAGGTACAATATATTACAGATATAAAGAATTATGTGAGCTATTAAAACAAAAAGATTTCTGCATAGAAACACGATTTTTTATTACAGTATAAGGGCGTATGTGACATGAATTTAAACGTACAAGGTCCTAATAGTAGTTAGAGACTTATACGCGGGGAGTTGCCGCGCGTTTATTTATTGTTTGGACCAATCAGCTGATTTGACAATACATTGAACGAAGCAACGGCCGCACTGTGATGAATACTAATTGTAATTGTTGTGTTTTTGGGTTACAATTTAGTTTAATAAGTAAAAGATGACATCCAATTATCTAGAAGTCGGAATTTAGTGAAAGAAAAAATATTATCCCACCTGCATATCACAGTTATTATGAAAATTTAGTAGCATCTAATGACATTGCGTCAATTAATGAAAGCGATAATGAAGAAAATTAATGAAGACTTTTTAAGAATTAGCACGGGGAAGCACTTGCTGTTTCCCTTGGCATCTCCAAGGCTTTTGACAGAGTCTGGCATGACAGCCTTATTGCTAAGCTTCCTTCTTTCGGTTTACCCACTCAACTTTGCGTTTTGATTGAAGACTTCCCGATAGATCGGTCCATTCGAGTGGTCATTGATGACCGCTAAATTGCCAATTGCCAATTGGCTATTAATGTCGGGGTCCCTCAGGGGTCGGTTCTCTCAGCACACTTGCTGAGAGATATGTGTCCAGCGTGCGTGCTGGTGGGTCAGATCCAGTCTCTCCATGAGGACATGGTTAGGCGCTTGAACTTGTCCTTGAAGGCTGTCTCCGAATGGGGTGATGCCAACTTGGTCCAGTTTAATACAGCTAATACCCAGGCTTGTCTCTTCTCCTCAAAAAGGAGCCAATTCGAATCGGCTCCCACTTTCTGTGATGTAATCGTGCCGATAACCGATCATATTGAGCTTCTTGGGGTTACACTAACTTCCACCCTCAATTTTGGTCCATTTATCGAGGCTAAGGCTCAACTAGCATAAAAAAAGTTGGGAATCTTAGCAAAGGTGAGACGGTACTTCACACCGGAACAGTTGCTCAATCTGTATCAAGCCCAGGTTCGGTCGTGTATGGAGCTACTACTGCTCTCATATTTGGGATAGATCTGCCAAATACAATTTGAACGCGCTTGAGTCTATTGAGAAACGGGCCAAGAGACTCATTGGCAACGATGCACTGGTCAAGTCAAAGCTCCAGAGCCTTGAACATCGACGACAAGTTGCAAGTCTATCGGTTTTCTATCGGTTACATTTCGGGGAGGGTGTGATGGAATTACACAATCCAAATCCGCCAAGCCCGTTCCATCATCGGACTATAAGACAAACGGTGATGCGCCATCGTTACATGGTCGACATTCCACCCATACGCTCTAAACGTTTTGGGAATGTCTTCGTTGTGCGTACAGTTAAGGAGTGGAATTCCCTGCCGGAGTCTGTGTTTCCCGATAGCTATAACTTAGGGATCTTTAAGTCAAGAGTGAATAAGTTACTTTTAGGTAAGCGTGCTCTATCTTCGACCACATCATCACTTACCATCAGGTGAGATGGTGGTCAAACGCGAACCAATTAACAAAAAAAAAATACTAATGTTGATTTTGTTGATTTTATTACTTAATTATACTACAGAGATTTTTTTTGTTTATTTACACAAGATAGGTTTTTAATTTTGTTATTTTTTTATAATTTTATTGAGAAAATAATAATGTGAAGTAGGTACATTATTTTGTTAATCAAACTAAGATCTTCAGTAAAAGTTTCGTTCTTACTTATTATTTTTTTGTTTTTTTTTTCATAAGTGTAGTTTTAAGGCTTCTTTAATTTTTATTTCAATAAATGAATAAAACTATTGCGTGTTTTTTTAATTATTGAAATTATCTAACTGAAAACTGAGTTAGTAGGTAAGCCGATTGTAAAACGTATAAGTGTCAATGTGACATAAATGACTAAATATCTAAATAGCTTATATTCTAATTAATGAATTGTCAACTACTTCAATTGTTACTTGATTTTATGAGTAAAAATATAAAAATATACAACGTATGCTAATTAACGTAATACGCGTATAATGGCCAATATGACACATTGGCCCTTTTAAAGTGTTTATAGAGAAAAATAATTTTAACAAAAACTAACGTAGAAGGGCCAATGTGACGTAAAAAAAACCGATATATGTATATATAAAATACTATAGTACAAATGAGGAGGATAGTTGTCTTAGCAAACAAGCAAAGATTCGTAAACTTCGGTTTTATCAATCTGAAGTTATAGTAAATAGAAACTTTGGAAGCCTCTCCTGTAAAGTTGTAATTTTGCACTTTGGCCCATATACATAGGACCCATCGATTGTGCTGGTGTCTGTACAACGAATAGTAATATTAATATACATATTTTATGCTAAATAAATTAAAGGGAAAAAAGGCCTATACAATGTTAAGTATTTCATTTCATGAGAAATAGACTAGAATATTTATAGACCTGCCGGAATTTATAGGCCTGTGTTTCCCGATAGCTATAACCTGCAGGTCTTTAAGTCAAGAGTAGAATAGGTTCATTCAGGTTACTTCTAGGTAAGCGTGCTTCATCTTCGACCACATCATCACTTACCATCAGGTGAGATGGTGGTCAAAATGCTTATTATCATAAAAAAACCTTAAACCAAAATTCGATCAAGGAGACCTGTCTTGGATAACGGAAGTTAGGGCGAACGAACTCAAGACTCCACGCTTAGTATTAGCGCTAGCGGGATGCAAGAATGACGTACCATAATACCTTCTATTACGTCCGGCGTACCCTGGGCAATGACTCCTGGCCAATGCCTAATCTTTCAACTAATAGCACTAGCAAACACAAAAACAAGGGCTGACTTGTTAGTAGTGTACGGGAAAACTAATAAACAACAGATGTGTTAAGAAAATATGGCTAGATAAGAGATGGTTGGAAAAATATAGGAACAAGGATAACCTGACATATAGGTTGTCCTTGTTCCTTTAATGAGTATGAATTAAAAATACATGCATATTACCTACCTATCTAGACATATAAAAATTGGCCAAGTGCGAGTCAGACTCGCCCATGAAGGGTTCCGTAGTAACTATTATAATAATATATAATATAATGTAATATGTATATTTATTTGACGAATAAAAAAAATCCTTAAAATTTTCTTAAAACTAGCTTATTTACATTTTTACAACTATGCTAAATAACTTCGTTTTTCATAGTGTTTGAAGAATTACAAAGTTATATTTGCGGTTTTAGAAAATACGCTGTATCTCAAAAACTACTGACCCGATTTCATTCAAACCAATTTTGGTTGATAGTTTACATTAAGATCTAGAGACATATATTTTTTTAGATTTTTCACTCTGTTATTATAGAAGTTAGAGGGGAGGGACACACATTTTACCACTTTGGAAGCTTATATCTTTTAAACGATTGGCTTTATGAAAAAGTGGTCTTAGAAACCCTTATATCATTTTTAAAGACTTGACTATAGATACCACACACGCATAGGTTTCATGAAAAAAAATATTTTTAGTTCTAGTTCCATGTATGTAACCCCCCTTTATTTTAAATATTTTTTAAATTTTCTCTTAAAATCGGAAAGCGGTTTACAGAATACATCTACTTACTAAGTTTTACATGTATAGTCTTAATAGTTTCGGAATAAAATGGCTGTGGCATACGGACGGACGGACGGACAGACAGACAGACAGACGGACAGACATATCGAAACTATAAGGGTTCCGTTTTTTGCCATTCGGCTACGGAACCCTAATAAAACAGTGTGTCTGTGCATTACAATTTTATACAAAAATACTAATTGAGGTGGGTTAAGACGGCAAAAAAAATAAAAAAAGGCTGTATGTTTGTACACGCTAATCTCCGGACCTAATTAATGGATTTTAATGAGATTTGGTAAGTAGATAGTTGACATCCTGGAATAACACATAGGTTTTTTATCCCGGAATTCCCACCGGATCGGGATTTACACGGGAAATCCTCCCACGCGAACGAAGTTGCGGGCAGCAGCTAGTTGTATAATAAATAAATATTAAATGTGAAAAAATGTAAATGTGATAAGTAGATACAATGATTAAATAAGGGAATTCTTCCCACAGTGCTAGTTCTATATATAATTAAAAAAACAAAAACTAGAAAGTGAACCAGTGAGTACTTACGATGCATCGGTACACCACTTTTCGACTTCACCTTCATGGATAAAGTAAGTGGTGGTGAAGATGTCTCCCTCTCGTACTATGCATTTGCCTGGAATTTTTGACAAAAATACTTTAGTAGTTCATAATAGTTCTGCAATCCCTGCCTGTTGTGACCTTTCAGCCTTTAAAGCAAGAGTGAATAGGCATCTTCTGGGCTCGTTTGTTCAATCGTAGACCTCATCTATCGCTTACCATCAGGCGAGATCAAGGATGAGAGTGAATAAAGAAACTACAGAAGGCATATAATAGTAGAGATACTCATTCTTAGGTGCAAAATGTATATGTATAAGCCCGTTCCATCATCTGAGTAGAAAACACTGCGATTCGGCACCGGTTCATGTTTGACATAGGGCTTGCAATCCCGGAATATCTTGGTATTGCGGGATCCCGCGTCATTTTCCAATCCCGCGTGATGCGGGATTATGGGCGCGGGTTCCGCGAAATTAGCGGGACTGAAAAAAAGCATGCATGCGACCTCTCGCGAGCGCAATCGCTCGGTGACTGGGGTCGATGTCGCCCGTTTATTACAACTTAAGGAGCCTAATATAGCCGAATTTCAGTCAGTGGTAGCCAAAGTATGTAGCCGGTAGCTGTATATCAGTAAAGTTTTTTATTCAGTATTTGTTACTGTTTATTGTGATTAAAAAACGGTGTAATTTGATTGATCTCATACTAATATAAATATAATATAATATAAATAAATATAAATAGCCTTTATTCACTGACCAAAACACAGTAGTTTCATCTTAATCTAGAAATAATTATGTCATCTGATGTTCTTCTGAGATCAGGTTGTCCTCTGACATAGGCCTCCCCCACGCTCTTCCACTTATCTCTATCGTGTGCTAATGTTCTCCATCCTCTTGGCAGGTCGTCCCTTTTGTCTTTTCCCATTCCTAGGATACCACTCCATCACGTCTTTCGTCCATTTCTCTCTTTTCGCTCTCATTATATGGCCAATCCAGTTCCATTTTAGTTTTTTAATTTTCCGAATAACGTCGCTTACTCTTGTCCGTTTCCTTATTTTGTCAGTCGTCCACCTGTCACGTAGATTAATGTTAAGCATGCTTCGCTCCATGCTACGCTGGCAAACCATGAGTTTGTGGTTACTTTTGCTCGTGGCAAGCCAAGTTTGACATCCATAGGTAAGACAGGGGAGAATGCACGTATTGTAAAGTTTACTTTTTATAGAAATTGGTACTGTTTCATTTTGCATTATATCTTTTAGGGACCAGTAACGTTTCCAGGTATTGCTAATTCTTCTATCGATTTCTTTCGAATGTTGGTCTTTTATTGACATTAGCTGTCCCAAGTACACGTATTCATCAACATACTCGATAACATCTTGTCCTACTTTTATGTTTTTCTTTATTGCATTTGTCATTACTTTTGTTTTTACTGGATTCATTGATAGTCCGGCTTTCCTGCTTTCTCTATCTAGTTGCTGTAACATAGTTTGTAGATCATCTGGTTCCTCTGCGAATATCACTATATAATCAGCGAATCTAAGGTGACTTAGTTTTTTTCCATTAACATTTATTCCAAACACTTCCCAATCTAAATGCCTGAATATGTTCTCTAAAACTGCCGTAAAAAGTTTTGGGGAAAGTGGGTCACCTTGCCGTACGCCCTTCTGGATACTAAATTCTTCTCTCGGCTGTTCCAGTTGTACCTTTGCTGTAGTGTTTTGTATATTTCTTTTATGATTTTTATATATTTGCTTTCTACACCTTGGCTTTTTAGCGTTTTCCAGATATAGTCGTGCCTTAAAGAACCAAACGCCTTAGTGTAGTCGACGAATGCAATATTGTAGTGTTGACCATATTCATTCAGTTTCTCAATGATCTGTTTCACTACGTGAATATGATCGATGGTAGAGAAATTGGTGCGAAACCCGGCTTGTTCTCGTGGTTGGTTTTCTTCGAGCTGTTTTGTTATTCATCCAAGTATTATTTATGAAAATACTTTGTACAAATTGGCCATTAAGCATCTATATGCTTAATGTCCAATTTGTACAACAAACCAACAAAGTAACTACAGACCTATGTCTGTAGTTACTTATTTCGTTTTTAGCTCCCTTTTTGTGTAACAAGACAATTGTGGACTTCGTCCATTGAGTGGGTATTTGTTCAGTAGCCAGTATTTCATTAAATAGATGTGTCACAGGTTTAGATATTACGCATAATGTGTCTTTCAGTAGTTCATTCAAGATTTTGTCGTCTCCAGGTGCTTTGCCACTTTTTTGTGATTGTATAGCTCTTATAACTTCAGTTTCTAGTATAGAAGGCGTGTCGTCTTCGGTGGTATCATTATCAGTATCTGAGGATATTATTTTAACTGACTCTGTGTATAGTTTCTTATAAAATTCGGTCGCTACTTTAGTTATTGATGTTCTTTTTGACGTAAGTTTCTCATGATTTTGCTTATTTTTAATTTTCATATTAGGTATCCATTGTGTGTAATCTTTAAGTTGTTTTAGACCTTTTTTAATTCCCCCTGTTTTTTCTATTTGTTCTCTAAATGTTTCCAGTCTCTCTGCTTTTCTGTGTTTTCGTATTGACACTAGAATCTTTTTACTAACATTAGTGATGTTTTGACGGTTATCTTTTCTTTTCTCAAACATTATGCGCCTCTCATTTATTAGTTTTATGGCTTCTTCTCCTAATTTATTTTTCTTCTCTTTTTTAGTAACAATGCTTTTTAATTTTATCAGTGTTCTCTCGAGGAAATCGTATTTTTCTTGTATTGTTTTGCGGCTATCAATTTCTTCTAATACATGTTCTGCTTGTTCTAGGACGTTTAGTGGTACTTGCGGTGTTGTTATCATATATTTTGTTGACTTGATAATATGCTTCCTTGATTTAGTATTGTTGCATTTGATTACTGCTCTTACCATTCTGTGATCCGAGTTAAAATTTAATTTGTTCACCACATCAGTAAATATTCTTTTTTCGCTTGATAGAATAAAATCAATTTCATTTTTGTCTCGGCCATTGGGAGAAGTCCATGTCCACTTTCTTGACTTCCTTTTCTTAAAAAAGCTATTCATTACTCTGAGATTACTTGCAAATGAAAATTGAATGAGCCGCTGCCCGTTATCATTTCTCTCTCCGCTGCTGTAACGTCCTAAGATAAATTCATCATAATTTGATTGGTTGCCCACCTTGGCATTGAAATCTCCCATAAGAATTATATTTTTGGTCTGCTTTTGCATTAATACTGTTAAGTCTTTGTATCATTTATCTTTCACTGTCTTCGTATCTTGTTCTGTGGGTGCATGTACTTGAATGATTAACGATGGTTGTTTAAATTCAGGTAATTTTATGTTAAGGACTGCAATTCTATTTGATATTCCTTGGAAACTGATTATTTGCGCTTTTAGGTATTTTTTTATAAGGAATCCCTTTCCGTGAAACCCTTGTTTTTCACCGTAGAAGTAGAAAATGTATTCTTCGTATTCTCTTATCTCTTCTCCTAATCTTCTGACTTCACAAAGACCGATAATATCCCACTTAATAAACCTTATGGCTTCTTCTAATTCTTGTAGTCTTGCATCAGTCATTATTGTTGTCACGTTTAGCGTTGCTAGGTAAAATCTATTATTTTTAGATTTTTGATTTAAGGATGTGTTTGTAGGGGGTGGTGGCTGGCAACCCCACGGGGACCATCCGGATTGGGGGTGTTCCACTTCGGGTTGCCGATTTTTGGTTGCTACTTAGTTTGATTTGGTTTTATATTAGAACTAGTATTTACGTGTCGCGCGAGGTGCAAGCACCTCGCGTGCTTGTGAAAAAAAAAAAATAGGGGGGGGTGATGGGGGGGGGGTTGCACAATTATTTCGACTAAAGCATTGCTTCTCTAAATGAATCTGAAAAAAAAAAATGTTCCAAGTCTCTTAATTTCCGAGATCCGCCTAAAGGGGGTGAGAAGGGGGGCAAGGGGGCGACTTTGAAAAATGGTTTTTACTTTACCGAGCCTCCTATATACGAATCCGTAAAAAAAAGAAAATACGGGTCTCGTAGTTTCCGAGATACGATAGGGAGGGGGGAGAAGGGGGGTGAAAAGGGGAGGTTTGGCACTTTTCCCGTAGGTTTGAGAGTTACTTGTTTACGAATCTGTCAAAATATACCCACCGCCCCATCCACCATCTGGGAGAACAATTATGTCAGTGAGTGAGTGAGTCAGTGGTAATTTAGCTTTATATAGTATAAAATGAGTTTGTTTTAGGTCTCATCATATCGAATGCGTTTTTTGTATGAACGCAAAATTTCCCTTTGCACTTTCTTCTATAAGTTTAGGTTTTAATTCTCTTCGTTTTTCCAAAACTTCTTTGGGATAATCTTCTGTAACATACACTTTTTTCAAGCTCCTCTTCATTTTAAGTATTTCAATTCTCTTCCAGTTATTTGCAAAAACTATAAGAACCGGTCGTGTTTTATTTTCTTGAGTAATACCGATACGGTGAATTTTCGTTACTTCGTTCAATCCTAAGGTGATTTTTAAATCTGCTCTTATTATTTCCTGCATACTTTGAAATAACTCTAAAGGAGATTTTTCTTTTTCTTCCAAACCAAATACCAGAATATTGTTCTTTTTCTTTTCCTTCTCTAAATATTCGATCTTCTTTTCCAATATTTCTATCTTGTTTTTCATAATTTTGTTGTCCTCAATCAGAGGTTCTAACTTTTCATTAATTTTTTCGAATATAGAATTTGTTTGCTTTTCCATTTCTATTTTCATTTTGTCGAAAAGCATTTGAAATTGATCCTCCATGTTTTTTTTTTATCAGTTGCAACACTGTCGTTCGCTTAGTTGACGTTTAACGGCGCGGCAGTGTCACTGTCATGTGAGCTTGTTTGACGTTAGATGTCAGTGTCACTGCTATTCACTTCTAAGATATCCTCAAAATAAGGAACTGCAATATGATGGTGTTGCTGTTGTTTTTATTACTATATTCACTATTTCTATTTAACAGAGCGTTCTATATCACTGGATGTTTGTGTTCACTACGGCAATTTCCACAATAGTTTAGATAAACTAGTTTTTCGTATTAAAGTTAACGGACAGTGTTGTAAGGAGATGTTTACTGTTCGGCTACCGGAAGCGGAAAAAAAAGTAATCTCATACTAATAGTAATACGTAAATAAATGTGCAGTTAGTTGATTAATTCATTGTTTTATTTGCTTTATATAAATGTGAATATTTTCAATATGCGGGATCCCGCAAATACCGAGATCTCGCGGGATTGAAAATTCGTAGTCCCACAAATACCGAGATTGAATTCAGGCTGCGGGATTGGAAGCCCTAGTTGACATGTAAACACTGCATAAAACGTTTTGTGGATACTTTCATTGTACGCACAGCTAAGGTGTCTGCCCTGCCGGAATCTATGACTTGTGAGTTACAGGTCGTGGGTTTGAACCACGACCTGTAACTCACAAGTCGGGCCCGTAAATAACCATATGGCCACTACTGCTATTTGTTTGAAAATTGTTGTTGACCATGATTATATGGTACTAGTTTGAAGTCATTGCAATCCATTAGAGTCAGTAGCACGCAGGCAAGATTTCAAAAGATACGATATTAGGTGTCCTATCGTTTGTGGAACAGCACCATATTTGCATGCAAGGCTGAGCTGTATAAATCTCCACTTGATTGGATTTTCCTTGCCAAGCTGTAATCCGGAGACTGCGGTTTATTTCAGTGAGTGGTAGGTTGAATGACTCCTGGTTACATCGCGTTAGAATTGTTACAAAGGTTATAAATCTAGGGACCATTTTACGAACTTAAATAATGCAAATATATATATACCTGGAAATATAACCACTCTGTAGAATCTTGCACAGAGTTGCCTTTTGAAATAATCTGGGAGTTGTCGGAACGTCGGCGCAGCTTCCAAATGATGTATGTATAACGCAGTGAATAGGTCTTGACGTAAGCAAAGCGGACCCAGGTACGCCAATTCAGGAAGCCAATCACCTACAAAAAGTAACACTGATTTCAAGTGGCTATTCTTTTATTCAACTCTAATGATAATAGTAGTATTCAACCAATTACATAAGATATAATTATTACAGGGCATAAGTGTAATCGCAAACACAGTATTCTTTAGAAAGAATGTTTTTACAAAAGATATTTCATACTTCAGACTGCTTCTAAGAAATTCCAAATGATAATAATAATAATCCGAGAATCAACCTCAAGTCCACACACTCGGCAATCGTGACTTAAACCCACTTAAACCACTAGACCCATTGGTCTAGTGGTTTAAGTACCTCATTAGGTACATACACATAATTCAGATATAAACCGTTGCTTATCTCGAAGCGATGATTTGTATCAGAAATATATGAAATCGTGTGAAGCCTCTAATTATGTTGAAGTCTGGATACAACAGAGTACCAGTTTTTTACAAGAAATGACTGCCTCTCTGACTTTTACAAACATTTTACCGGGTTGTAAATCATCAAATGCAAATGACCTGTCCCATTCTGCGTGGAGCGTAAGGGAGTGTCGGACTTCTACTGATTAAAAACCTACCCTGTTCCTGCCTTTCCGGTTGTTACAGGACCACGGTATCTCGTTAGGACATTCCCGCAACTCCGGCAAGCATTGACTTTACCAGGTTATTGATGCTGATTGCCCTTTAACGCGCGTTGAATACGATGCGCTGTAGACTCGGAATCTTTTCAACCTTGTCGTCAGATTTTTTGAGTATTTCTGACCTGAATTAATATTTAGTCCTTACTTAAATATGTGTCTTATACTGGAAACAAACCCAACATAATTGGATGATGTGTTCATAGACGTAATAATAACATTTACCTTTCTGCCGCTTCCACACATGGTCGGTATAGCTTTTAACTATTTCGATAAGTGATTTACAGATGCCGTTGTCTATCCAATAGTTCATCATAGATTGTACGTTATACTCGTATTGATAAAAGACGCGGTATTTGTTCATGGCAAGGTTGATCGCCACAGCCATTATCCACATATCCAGAAGGTACATAAAGTAGGTGATGAATACTTGGTAATAAATTTGTTTGAGGGACAAAGCAATTATCTACAAAAAACATTTAAAGTGGAATTATTTATAAATAATGACTAGCTTATGTATACAGGCGAGTTTAATTCGCATTTTGGGTTTTTACTGCACATGTTTAGTGGAAACGCGTCATGCTGTTTTCCTTAGCTCTTTTTTACTCGATTCTTTTTAAAAGTTTCCGTTGCTGAACTAGGAATTTCACCTGTAAAATCAATTAAACTCACATGCAAAAACACGACAATCTTATTTGTCGTTCATACAAAGACCAGTTCCATTAGAATATCGAAGCCGCGTCATGCAGCGCAGCAGCCACTTGCTAAAACGCTGCGCCAACCATGTCAACGTTATTAACACAAGCTAAAATAACCAACGAAGAGAAAAATGCCTGACGCTGCCAGAGGCAGACCCACTTACAGGATTCAAAATGACTGAAGGCACTGCTTTCAGCTACATAAAGAAACTATCGTCCAAAAATGGACAAATTTTCATGACAGTAAAGACGTTAAAAAGCATAGAACATCTACTGGTAGACAGCCATGAGATACAGATCGGACAGTAGCTCGCTCGCCGAAAGTGGTCTTGGATTGACCACTTTCCGACTGGATCCTAGCCATATCCCTTGACAAAGTTTAGATTGAACCATTAGGTAGCAGTGCAGAGTTGAAGAAAATCCGGACATGGCCCCAGGTGAAGCGCATAGCTTAAGACAGAACGCGATGACGGAGCACTTATGATATTAAGTCAAGTAATTTAAAGACTACAAAAATGCTTTATTACAGTACCAACTTCTGCCAGCACTTCACTTGTGTAAAAACGGAACATACTCCTAGTATAATAATAATTGGCATCTTACATCCTTACACACAGGGCATTAATCACCCATGCTCTGTCTCATCCCTCCGACCAAAACTACAGATCTTCATAACTGTAATAATTAGTGAGCAGGAATAGAAACTTTATGTACTTACACTATCAAGACTGGTGTGCGTATGGACAAGTACAATAAATGTCAGTGCTACAACATAATCATGTCCCCAAAACTTGGGGACTAAAAAGGTGTTCATAATCCCGGTTTCGGCAACGACCGCTCTCGTGCGTGCACAACCTGAAAAAAATATTAGAATAATTTAAATTTTAAAATACTAGCAATAGTACCTATAAATAAAACTTAAACTTCGCCTTGGACCTATATACAGGGTGGCAGGGATATCGATGCACAAACGGTTACCATGGATTCAGTACATGATTCTGGATCCCCCGGCGTTGAAATTTTTCGTCGGCTTTTTCTAAAATTTTCAGGATTCTTCAGCAATATTTTTTATGAATCCTGTATAAAATCATTGTTACTATCTAACCCGATGAGATTTTGCTAGAGTTCATTTGCGAGGTCACCACAGCTGATCAGGTAGCCCTTTCGAATTTATTTACGTTGCTATAAAACAAGTGAATTCACTGTTTTTTTTTGCATCGGCTTTTTCTTAATTTAATAAATTAAGAAAAAGCCGACGAAAAATTTCAACGTAGGGGTGTCCAGAACGAGCACGCCGCAATTGCGGCGGTAAGACCCCTCTTTGAGGAGTGGCTAGATCGGCGTCACGGCGTCCTGACCCACCGCATGACACATGTCCTCACCGGACACGGAAGTTTCGGAAGGTACCTGTGTCTGATGGGGAAGAAAGAAACGCCTGGGTGTCACCACTGCGAGGGCCGCCCTGAGGACTCAGTAGAGCATACGGTGCAAGACTGCCCCGCTTGGGTAGAGCACCGACGTGTCCTCACGGCGGCGATAGGCGGAGACCTCTCTCGCCCGGCATTGGTCGAGGCCATGCTGCGGGGCGAGAGGGAGTGGGAAGCGGTCACCTCCTTCTGCGAAGCAGTCATGCTGCCGAAGGAGGAGGCGGGCCGTGTGAGGGAGAGGATGGCGTCCTCCCTCCAGCCCAGCCGCAGTGGTAAACGCCCACGGCGTCGGACGTCGGCCGACGATCTCCGGCCACCGTAGGCGCGGGCATGCGGACAGCGAGTAAAGGGCAACTCACTGTCCGACCATGGACCATGCCCGGGTCGACGGCGCGTTGTGATCCACGCGCGCCTCAAAAAGCGTCAGCAATATGACGAGGCCCCCCCTGTAGAGGGCCAAAGCCTGCCGGGGTCGTGGGACTTATCCCATTACCGTGACCCCGGAACGTAAAGGGTTATTGAAGGAACACCGTGGATTTTAGTCAGTAAAAGTCTGACAGTCCCTCCCGCCCTGCCCGGGGTGGGAGGACTTATTTGAAAATTTTACCACGATAAAAAAGAAAAAATGTGTGTCCAGAACCATGTACTGAATCCACGGTAAGCGGTTGCGCGTCGATGTCCCTGCCACCCTGTATACCATTTAGAATAGAATATCATAACATATCTTATGAAAGGGTATCGTGCTATACAACTACTGAGTTGTGGAGTTCAGATAGACAGTCGCTCCATGTAACACTAGAGTGCAGCTGCATACGAATAGACTGAAAGCCAACCTCAACATAGGAAAAGCTAAGCAGATGAGAATGTAAAAAAAAACTCTTACAATCTTTACAATAAAATTATGTAATAGAAAATACTTTAAAAACACAATCGTGTCACGTTTACCTAGATGAATTTAAAAAGGCAAGGAGCCAGTACTACAATAACATTTTGCTGGTGGTTCAAGGTTTTTGGTGCGCGTTCCGAGGACTATACGATAGTAAACTGAATACTCCTATGATTACTTATACTGTTAGCTTAGTTGTATTTATATTTTTTGCATGCTCTGGTCTCCTGTAAGTGAGTTAGCATACTAACTCAATACTCATTGTTATACTAATACACTCGAGAGCAATGAATCCGGGTCACTTAAAGAATCCTAAAAATCTCGGAAACTAAAAATGCTAGGTTAATGCAATAAATTGTATTTAATAGACAATGTAATACTCCTTAAATGAAGGTATTAAAACTTCTTAGTTATTGTAAAGTTATATCATAAAAAAATCAAATTTGAAAAAGGGCCACTTTCGAAGATGGAACTACGAAATTACAGCATTTGGTTTTGCTTTTGTTTGTAATCTGTCATTTATGTGGGTACATAAACCATGTTGATAGTGCTCTATATTCATTATTCAAGCTGAAATTATGTCGCTTACGCCTGAAGAATGCACCAGAATACTTACAATGCTGGAAACCGGCCGGAGTCAGCGCGATACAGCCAGGACTGTCGGTGTGTCGCTGTCAACAGTACAAAGAGTTCTCCGACGTTACGAAGAAACTGGTTCTAACCTACGCAGACCAGGAACGGGCAGAACCAGGTGTACCACTGCACGAGAAGACCGATACTTGGTGAACACCATGCTTCGAAATTGCTTTCTCACAGGAACTGAACTCACCAATCAGTTTCGACGCCTCGGAGGAAGTAACCCAAGTGCATGGACAGTAAGACGTCGGCTTGCTGAATCTAACTTAAAACCCCTTAGACCTGCAAACGGCCCTAAACTGGAGCGTGGGCATCGTATTTCAAGACTAAGATATGCCCAGAGCCACGTAAATTGGAGTATTGAAGATTGGTCAAAAGTTATGTTCTCCGACGAATCAAAATTTATGCTCTACAAGCACGATGGAAGACACAGAGTGTATCGAAGACCAGGGGAAAGATTCAAGCAAGCATGCATCGAAGAAAAAGTAGCCTACGGTGGTGGGTCTGTACTTGTGTGGGCCGGAATTTCTTCTGAAAGTCGCACAGAGCTGGTGATCATAGAAAACGGCTCTTTAACTAGCGTAAGATATGTGGAAGAAATCCTCAATGATCACGTTGGTCCATTTATGGTCAATTTAGGTGAGGATGCTATATTTATGCATGACAATGCCCGACCTCATACAGGTAGGATTGTGAATGACTACCTTCAAGAGATGAACATTACTCGTATGGAGTGGCCAGCGCGCAGCCCGGATATCAACCCGATCGAGCATGCTTGGGACGAGCTAGGCAGATGCGTAAAACAACGAAACCCTCCCCCAATCACGCTTCGTGAGCTCAAAATTGCTCTCACAGAGGAATGGGAGAATATTCCCCAAAATCGTATAAGGAACTTGGTGTACAGCATGCCAAACCGCGTAAACGCAGTAATGGAAGCACGAGGAGGCAATACGAAGTATTAAAATTCAAGAAAATCGTAATAAAGTTCAAAAATTTCATGTTTCCTATTTTTGTTTTAAGGAGAGATCAGCAGTTTTTTTCTTTATGTAATTTTGTGTTAATAAAATGTATGGTGACTCATATTTTTTTTACTTTCATTTAAGGAGTATTATATTGTCTATTAAATACAATTTATTGCATTAACCTAGCATTTTTAGTTTCAGAGATTTTTAGGATTCTTTAAATGACCCGGATTCATTGCTCTCGAGTGTATGACATCTTGTTTATGTCTTTTGTTGAAGATCCTTTGTAAATAAATACATTAGTTGCTTTGGATGACATCGAATGAGTGAACTTATCTCTAACACAGCAACGCAATTTCACCACGGTCGATTAACGTGGTAGCGTCTAATATTAATGTTTTTGATTTGATTTATTTTACCTCCCTTCCTATATTTAGGTTGCACCCATTGGCTGAAGTCAATAGTCTTATTCATATGACTCATATCAGCAACATCAATCGGGAATTGTTCGTCTGAAACAAAATAAAAGTATGTAGATTATGAAGAAATAAGCAGATTTAGTCATTGGTAAAATCAAAAGTTTTTTATTTCACATAGGGCACTTATAAAACGAAGAAGCTAGATCAAGGTCAGAATTGGTCGTTGCTTTGGAGAAGAACAGCGAAAATAAACTACATGGTTTTACGGTTTTCAAAACATGATTGATTTACAAAAACTATACAGTATTGACCAATTAACATAGTAAAAAACTTTTTACAAAAAAAATTTAACCAACTCCCAAAAACACTGCAAAGTGAAAAATAACTTTAATTTCGGTAGTCGGTGTCTTTAGTCTTGTATTTTCGTTTTTGTCACCGACTTCCGAAATTAAAGTTATTTTTCACTTTGCAGTGTTTTTGGGAGTCGGTTTAATTTTTTTGTAAAAAGTTTTTAATTCACTCTTTTTAGTTGGTCGATTTTTAATTTACCTAGTTAAAAGAGCCTAAATGTCAATTACTTATAACCTTGTACAAAATATTGCTTTTCCCAATGCTGGGCCGTTAATTGTTGAGGAGTTCTCCTGGTACTTCAC